>JAHDVE020012406.1:0-22236 GCA_022606495.2 Halesus radiatus
TAAATAAAATATTTGTTTGTATATTAGCCTTTTTTCCTTTCTATTAAAAAAATAACCCATTTAGGCCAAAAAATAACATTCATTTTTTATTTTTATTTTTATGTAAAGCAAAAAAATCATCATAAAAAGCTTGATTTGACATCATAAATAAAAGAATTACTTAATTATATATCTACCAAGAATTTATTATATTTTAAAGCAAATCTGTTTCGCTTGGATCGAGATTCATCAGGTCAATTATGACAAAAGTTATTATAATTACCCTGACGATGTGTAGTGGTAGATCCAAGTCTCATTCACAGTTAAAAATCATCGAAAAAATCGTTCTGATTGCCCTTAAACATCGCTGAACACTGCTTTGAAATGTCCATTCGATTGTATTTTTTGTCAATAACCAGCAATCACGGTACCCATCGTACCAACTGATCTAACATGTCTTCATCGTCCTGCAGGATTTTTACTCTTAATCATCAAAAGATTACCAAGACCTAGGCTATTTTGATACCATGAAGTTTTCCAGTGATTTCCAATTTCTGGCGAAGAGTCTCCATGAACTTCTTCTAATGCGACTTCAATCTGCGTGGCCGTTAACTCCATAAAGGCCACGCAGATCGAAGCCGAGTTTAAATACATTTGTTATGTGACAGCACGTCCTCGTTGTTTTTCCTGATTACGAAAAAGCAATAGTGGCGCGAAAATGCATCGTACCTAACTAAAATTTTGTCAGACTTTGTCCGATGAATCATGCTTGTCGACGGTGAAAATATTTTTTAATTTATGCGGATATCTCAAATAAATTTACCAAACTTTTCACGCTGCCCTTGTATCGTTTTTAAACTCCTACAATGAAAAGCTTTCAACAATTTCTTGTTTTCACCCTTAATAACGTCTCCTAAAAAAAATATTCGAACTTTTAAATGGTAAATATTATTTTGTTTAAAGCGTTTTATTGACCGTGTACTTTTGTTACTTAATTTTATTACTGAACTACCAGTTTCTATACAACCTCGTTAAATCAAAAAAAAAATAATTTTAATAATATTAGTAATTTAGCAAAGTAATAATAATATTTTATTATCTCTTTTTTGTAACAAAATAACGAATAATGACATGCTCAGGGGGATTTCCCGTGCTGAGGATTTCATTTACAAAATATGAAATTACATTATATTAAATTGATGTGCTTGATGAAAAAAAATGGAAGATGGGGTGTTTTAATTGCAGTTGAGTGGTTTCGGTATTACTCTGTATTTGGTATTAATTCGTTTCCTATTTCAGATCTCCCTGTGTAAGGTATCCAGTATTTTATTTGATTTTTAAATTAAACATGGCTGTTGTGATTTTTGAAGGATAGTCGGATTTTGTTGTAGAGTTTAGCACCATAGTATAAAAAGTTTTTTTATCAAAATATTGTGTTTGTGATTCCTTGTTGTACGTGTTAGCACCATCCAAATCACCTTTGTCTAGAATGACACGAATGTGTCGAAACCGGTAGCGCGGTAATAAAATTAAGTAACGCATGTACATAGTTAATAAAACTCTTCATGCAAACGGTCTAGAATTGTTACATAGTTAATGCGCAAGAAATGCAAATAATTATTATTTATGGTTTCCTTTCTTAATTGTTACAATTAGTATTGTTTAAGTTTGAATAAAGGTCACTATTTATTCGTTTTTAAGTAAAACCTTCATTTAAATGTTTTTTTTTCAAAGCTAGGGATGATGGTTTTCGTGGTATAAAACAAAACTTTTTTGTTTTTACCTTAAAGTCCTTACATTTTTATTTGAAATGGATTATCGGTGTTTTTCCCCTACGCACTGGTATACTTCCATACACATAACTCACAGTCAGTTCCTTACTGCATAAAGATCATTCCCTTCCCCTTTCCCCTCTCCATTCCCTACACAGGCCGAGGTATTTGCATTCCGGGGCCTAACGCATGCGACACTTTCAACCCCCATTCATTCCATTCCCACCTGACGATACCTCCTCTTGACTATGTGAAGTGAGCTCCATATAAAGTTGACCTGGTTTCAACGAAAGCATCCATCCTACATACTGAAGCCTCTATTCAGTCGTGGATTTACACTGCGTAAGTCATTGTAATCTAGAGGAATAATTTTCATATCATTAGACCTATCAGCGTAACGAGCATTCGATCAGTTCACGTGAAAATTAAAATTATAGAATCATTTTATATATACTTGATAGCTGCGGGTATCTTTAAAATCATTTACGTATTACTATTATATACTCATGTGTCTATCCTCAATGTAACAAAACTGTACTGCTGTTTTTATTTTTTTCTTATTTCTCAATTTTTTTAATACTTGCTGATATTTTTATAATATTGATACATGTTTTTGTAATATCATTTTAAACGATATTATGAAATTGGACTCTAGTATCTCTGTAACAAAACTGTCTTGCAGTTTTCATACATTTTAAAAAACATATTTTTTCCAACTTGTGTACATTGATCACAACATGCATGCTAATATTGTTGAACTAAACTCCTGCTCACAAGCTACTTGCAGTGGCTTAGCGGGTACAAGTTCCCATTGTATGTAATTAATATTATAAAATAAAGAAAATTGTATAAACTGAATACGTATTATTATGCACAGTTACATATTTATTTAAATGACAGTCAATGTACATGAATTGCATGGTAAACATTTAACGAAACGCTGCAAAGAAGCTATATGTACGAGTATATAAGAAGGGGAGTAGTGGCAAAGAGGGGCCAGATATTGAGAGAACTAGTAGCTCCCATACGAACTGGGCAATATCGACGATGGATATTATTTTTTTGTAATAATACTGCCATCGGTTGTTGTAAATATAGATCATCCGTTATGTTTTGACAGTCAGTATCCAAAAAGTAAAAATTGTGCTTCCGCTCGAAGTTTCCGTTGCTAAAAAGTGAATTTCTGGTGACAACTTTGCAGATTTATCATGTATTAATCTACAGTGAATTCAATTTGTTGCTGCATTATTTAATATAATTAAGTGAGTGTTTTTTTACAGGTACATTTAACATAATATTGGTTTGCCTATGGTGTTCAAGATTAAAAGGTTATTTAATATATTAGCTAAAGTTATGAAAGAGCCACCTGACTCACCAATGAAGGATTCCGCAAAGGCTGCAAAGAAAACTATGAATTTAGTTCATTAAACTGGTTCAAAATCAAAATATGTAATTTGTTTCAACTTCCTTTTTATACATTTTTATAAACATTTTATGAAGGCAAAAATCTATTCTATCTTAATTTAAAAAAACTTGTAGGTATTAAATCAATACATTTTGTTTTGTTTTTGATGTTTCATCACTACAATGAGTTTGTGTACCATTTATATTTATCTGGCTCCTTCAATACTTACCGTGACTTTTTCATTACAAACTGGATATAATAATAATAATGCTTTATTCCAGAAGATGTTCAGGGGGAGTGCAATGCAATATGTTTCATAGCTTACAATAATACGGATAATAAAAAGTAAAGAGTAATTAAATAGAAAATAAGGAATATAAAAGTAATAAAGAACCAATTAAGATGTTTTTTTTAAAACTTAATTTGCTTAAGTCTGGATATAAATTAATGTAAAATTACTCTGTAATCACCAGTTTATTAATATTTACATATCAACATGTTTCGAAAGCGAAGCTTTCCTCATCAAGATTATAATATTTTTTTAGTATTCTGTATATTCCTGATGAGTTAAGATTCGCTGTCGAAACTTGCTGATATGTATATATTAATATAGTGGTGATTACAAAGTAGTTTTTTATTTATTTATTAATAATGACGCCACAGAGTGAATTGTCGACGTTTAGATAAAAATGGATATTTCATACCGCTTCTCCCCTATGAAAAATTTTGAGACAATACATCTGTGCTCGTATTCAAGATAATTTTATTGTTATATACGCTTTTTTTATAAGTAATCATTTGTAATTATTTGGATTTATTTGGATTACTTACTATAAATTTAGATTGCCAAATTATTTGTATATCCTGAGAGCATCATAAAATAATGTGCGTATTTTGAGGCTGAATAAATTGAGACAAAGGGTGGAAAGGCTGAAGAACAATGTCTGCTAATTATATATATATATATTTTTTTTTTAATAAACTTTCATTAAACTAAAATATTGTTGGCATTAAGATACTTAAAAATACTTACTGTTTATTTATTGCTCAATCTTTTTGTGGATACGTTTTTGTGTACGTGCTTTTTGAGCGTCGTCTATGTTTACACATTTTATCACTGCACCCCACCATTAAACCATTAAACAATTTCATATTTTGAATGATCGTCAACATTTACTTTTTCTTCTAATATATTTTGTATTATTTTTGTTAATTATTAATGGATGGGCTATTTTTTTTTTCATTTTATATGATTTAGTGCACGATACAGAATTTTTTTTTACCTAATAGATAACAAAACGTTACCGTAATAGTATACAATACATTTTGAAAACAGATCTGATTTTTTTTTCTTTTTCTGGTTTGAGTTGGTGACATTTAGACCACAAACAACCCTCTTACCGCTCTACCACAGAATTTGATGAATGTATGTATTTTCGAAAGACCTAAACAATATAACACATTTAAATAATCCAATGGCATTAACCTGCCTGGTTGGAAAAAAGCGGTCATTCATCCTATACCTAAGAAAGGTGACCGCTCCAACCCGGCCAACTACCGCCCTATAGCGATCACATCAGTTCTGTCCAAGGTGATGGAACGTGTGATCAACGACAAACTGCTTACATACCTCGAGAAGAACAAAATCATTAACGACCGCCAGTATGGATTCCGGCGGAACCGCTCGTGCGGTGATCTTCTCGCGTATGTGACGCATGTTTGGGGACGGTGCCTGGAACGTTATGGTGAGACTCAAACGGTCTCACTGGACATTTCTAAGGCCTTTGACCGGGTTTGGCACCGAGGACTTGTCAACAAACTGCCTTCTTACGGACTTCCCGTTTCCTTGTGTACGTGGATTGCCGACTTTTTGAGGGAGAGATCGATTCAGACGGTTGCTGATGGTTTCATCTCTTCCTCGCATTCAATAAATGCTGGCGTCCCACAAGGATCGGTTCTGTCTCCGACATTGTTTTTGTTGCACATCAATGACCTCTTGACATGTGCACCAATCCATTGTTACGCGGATGACAGTACAGTCCATGATTGCTTTTTGTTTGACAAGCCCCCAAAGGGCACACAAACTCCAACGGCTCGGAGGGCTTTGAAACAGAGAATGGACGGTTACCTTGAGAGGGTCTCCTCTTGGGGTAAGAATAACCTCGTCGAATTTAATGTTTCAAAGACCCAATCATGTCTGATTACGTCTAAAAGGGATCGAAATGACAATCTAGTCTCCTTTAATGGAAGCAATCTTCCCAACAAGCCCTCCATTGATATGCTTGGTGTAACCTTAAGTGACCAGCTCAGGTATGGGGTCTCCATCGAAACCCGAGTAAAGTTAGCCTCTCAGAAGCTGGGCGTATTGTACAGAGCCCGCAGATACTTTAATAGTACACAACTGCTGACCCTGTACAAATCGCAAGTGCGCCCCACTGTAGAATTTGGCAGCCACCTCTGGTCGGGAGTCCCAAAATATCTGAAAAAAAACCTTGACTCTGTGCAGAAACGGGCGGTCCGTTTGATAGATTCGCCTATCTTAACAAATGGGTTGCAATCTTTGGAGCACAGACGTCGGGTGGGAATGCTGTCCTTGTTCTACCGGTATTTTAATGGAAGATGCTCCGAGGAACTAGCGTCATTGATCCCTTCGGCACCGGTGCATAGTCGGGAAACACGCCAAACGCGCGCCCAACATTTGCACACGGTTGACATTTGTCACATGAGAACGGGTCGCTTCTACGACTCGTTCTTGTGTTCAACAGCTCGGCTGTGGAATGATCTGCCGGCCTCTGTGTTTCCTCCATCCTATAACATGGGTCTCTTCAAGACCCAAGTTCACTCCTTCCTATCCTCTAAAAGATCCTCCACACAGCATCCCCAAAGATGATATAGGCCTTGAGGGAAATTGTTTCCTCCTTGGTCTCCTGTGTGGAGTTACTTTAAAAAAAAAAAAAAAACGTCATTATAAAATAATTGAGAATTTTTTTTCTTCTTTTTTTTTTCTTAAATTTACTTTATGGATTGTTTTATATTATTTTATGTGTATGTATATTAATATGAACTAATCTTATCAATTTGACTGTCCTAAAACGAGATTTGCTCCTAGTTGGACAGTCAAAGCCTTCTTAAATATTTCTGTAAAATAATGTGTGTTTCAAATAAATATTATTATTATTATTATTATTAAAACATTGCCATTTAATGCAAGAAAAAAAGATTTCAACTGTAAGTACCTTACATTTGCATTTACCGGTGCACTCACCTAAATTCGAAATTATTGATTCAACGATTTACAAAGCGTATATTCATATGTATTTTAAAATTATAAAATAATTTACAAAATTACTGCCTCAACACAGGCTAGCCTA
Source organism: Halesus radiatus (assembly GCA_022606495.2). Classification (NCBI taxonomy): domain Eukaryota; kingdom Metazoa; phylum Arthropoda; class Insecta; order Trichoptera; family Limnephilidae; genus Halesus; species Halesus radiatus. The sequence goes on from JAHDVE020012406.1 coordinate 6,528, forward strand.
GTGAGGCGGGTTATGTGAAACTTCAACTATAACTGTTATTATATTATTTTCTATTTTACTTTATAAACCACTGTACACTTACATTATCATATTATACATGTCTTTTAGTTATAGTTAAATTTAATTACAATAAAGATATTATTATTATTATTACAGAATAGAGAATTTGTTATTACAATTATTTTCACCGAAATCGGTTTCACCGGTAATAAATCATTTTAGGCCAATAAATTTTTTTATTTAGTGGGGGTAAATAGGATCAAATAAATAATTCATTGAGACGAGACCTAACCACAGTTTTGAAATGGCTTGGAACGCCGAAATAGCTGTCAAAATATTAAAAAAATAAAATACTTGCAAAACCTAATAATAATATTATTAAAATTGATTTACATTAAATTTTATAAAAAATTATGAAGTTCTTGATCTAGTCAATGCATCTATGTCTCCTACAGTGTTATCCTCTTCGCTCATACTGAAGCCTCCGCACTTACGCAACCCAGGGAGCTCCCTGTTCAGGCACAAGTGCAATGAGTCTATGAGGGAAACAAAAGGTTCCATCACGCGTTAGAAAAACGAGACGTAAGCTAGAAATTTTAGCTCAAAGGGTACAGTTCCCTAGATTTATAAGCTTCAACGATGAATATGTAACATAAGTATATTTTACACGTTGCAAAGATAATAGCCCATAACGGTTATATGTAAACATGACCTATATTACAAAAGTTCGGGTGTTTCAACCTTCGATATGTTTACTTTTTTTGACATCTGAACGGTCCCCGTTAAAAATCCATGCAAATTATATGATTAACCAATTGTTTCAATCTTCATTATTTGTAATGTATCTTATTTAGTAAATTCTAGAAGAAAATTATGAACTCTAAGACACCTGTGAAGTGTTTTTTTAAGTAATATCTCGTGATGCTTTTGAATTCTCGCACTGCCAAACTCAACCAACAGATTCAACAGATTTGAGGAATCTAATAAAATCATGAACAGGATTTTCTAAACAGCCGAAACATTTCCATGAGAAGTTATGTCAATATAAACTCTACAATGAAAGCGTTCTTCCTTAGCCCATTAATAGAAGCAAGAAATATGTTTTTTATCCCATTTTGAATTGAGTGTTTTTCTCCTATCTTTGATTAATCTTTATCGTTTGAGGTAATAAATATTGCGATCACTTATAATAAACATACTTATTTATCAAATTGATCAAAATTATGCATAATTCACTCGTTTATTGTATCTGAGAAACGATCAGTAAATTTCACTCAATTATTCCCACATGAGACGTGAAATTTCCTCAAAGAAAAAATACATTAAATTTACCTACGAGAGAAGGCGCAACCTGCTACTATGAAGACAAACGCATTTCTGAGGAAAGAACTGTGGAAAGGCATATCTTGAAGAAAGGTAGCGTGATCTGTCGCCACTTCACTGAAAAATTAGTTTGAAAATGGACAGAATAAATTTTACCCCTCGCTTTCATTCTAGAGTTAAAGCAGTAGTGTTTCTGTTTTGGTGTTAAAAATGAATACTTGAGGCGATGGCAGTATCTCTTCCTTCCCGTTTGTTACAATGGTGGTGAGATTAATTATGTTGTTATTATGCTATAAATAATAGGTGCACACACAGCGCATGCTCTCGTATCTGGCATAATGGTGTATAATGTGGGTCGTGCGTGTCGGGGCGCAAAACGTTGTAAGCTATAAAGGAAATTAAAGAGCGCCGGACCCGTAAATCACCGGCAAGAAGAATAGAAGTCATTCTGTATGCATGTTACTAGCCGCAAGACTGCACCCAGGATTGCGGGACAGAGCAGTAAGCTCGTTTGCCACGGACCCGGAGATCACAGTGTTTGCAAGTATTTTCTGAAAATTATAGGTATACTCCATTGATTAACATTTCATAAGACAGCTAAAAGTAAAGCATTAACACCAATTCAACTTCTACATTACAAATGTACTCAACACACTGATTATATCAACTCCCCTATCCCAAAATATCATAACTTAGGTAGGGACCTAACAAATAAAGGCAACTAGTTGTTTTATTTTATTTTTTTGTGATACGACACAAGCGTCCCAACTGCTTCCAACCGTCTGGAGACAGTGACAGTATCCCCAATTGGGATATGTTGTGAGGCTAAGAGGGAAGAGGGGAAAGAGATTGGAAAATTAATCCGAACTACCGGTATTTTAAATCATTGAAGAAGACAATATTAACACATCTCGATAAAATATGAAACAGAAAAAGACACGAACATAAAAAGGTAACTGGTCGCCACTGGTACTCGAACCCAGATCCTCTGTCTTACCGGGACCTGGGTCTCTACCAATTGAGCTATTGAGACTTAATTATTTTCCGTATTTTTTATCAATCTTATAATCCTATTTAAGAAATATTTATATTATCCTCAATATGATGATTCTTAAATTAAAATATGAGATCGACAAAAATTACGAAAAATAATTAGATGATCAACTCCATTGGTAGAGACGCCAGTCCCGGGAAGAGTCCCAGTTGCGACAATTACTTGTATTTTTCTATTTCATAATTCATCGAGATTTTGATAATATTATATTCTTCAATGATTAAATATTACAATGAGGTTTATGAGCTTCAATGAGTTATTCCAATAAATTTAATACTAGTATTTTCATCAGACCGTGTGCACAAAATTACGAGATCGCTCGAAAAAAATAGATTTTTACACGAAGCAAGCTCAATTATTCCTTATGTGAAATATATATTGTTCAGACATTTTTAAATACAGATTTTCTTTCTTGAACAGATCATTAAAAAAGACAAGACAAGATTAAAAAAATAAATTTTATTCTAGATTCATATATTTTTCAAATCGATGTACGTCATCCTTCTGTCTGAAATTAAAAAACATACTCAAATTAAAAAAAAACTTTTAAAAAATATATTTTACCCCAATAAAGCGACACACTCGCACCATTGCCTTTCCAAAACAATCCAATTACTTGATATAGGCATCCCAGTCATTAAGTGTCGGATATATTATTTTCATTTTTATTTAAATAACTTATTGAAGTTATTAAACTTCATTTGAATATATTTCTGTTTTATCATTTAAGACAACATTAAAAAATCTCAAATTAAATATGCGACGAATTCGATGGAGAAAATAAAATCGTAATGCTCACATCGGGGACTATTAACTATGTTAATTATGTTATTCAATATACGAAAAATATACAATATATGTAGGTATAAAATAGTTTGAGCTATTTGCCATAATTATATAAATAGCTGCAACTTGTTTCATAAAAAAAAATCCAAATGAATCATCACCAACACACCATATAGTTTATTAAATACCAATATTTCAATTTAGGAGAGCAGGTATGGGTACCGCTGCCCGGGAACGGTTCATCGAATAAGCAACACCCCTGCCATAGGTCACCCCAAGTGGTTCGCTACGTTTGGTGACTTAGCAGGGGTGCCCGAGTTCATGGGGTGAGGTTTGTATGGATCTTGACGGCGGATGCATCTGCACACCAACTGCAATATGAACCGGATCGTGGGAGGCCGGTTAAGGGAGACCCCTCGACCTCTAGGGACGGGCTCTCTCGACCCATCGCCTTACACCGCAGTGGGAGGGACGAATTAATACGGCCATCACTCCTGGACCCACTTTGCCCTGAATTCCTACCGATCCCTTGTACCTTTTATCCTTCTTTTTATTTTCCTCCAAACTTCCAGACGGCATCCCCAAAGATAGCATGAGCCCTGAAAGAAACTACTTTTCTGAGGACCTCCTGTGTGAAGTAATATAAAAAAATATATAATACGTCATTCGTGAAGGCAGGTAACTGGGTACCCCAATAGGTATACTTATTAAGCCCCGAGAAAGCTCCTAATACCTACAGATAAACCTATCTAGTTAGTTCGCCATTCAATCTTGTACTATGTATGCTGCCTGATAAGCCCTGCTAACCTCCCTTAACAAGTAGAAGCCTCTCAGGAATGCAGAGGAAACTCGGACAACTAAGAATCAATTTATCAAAAAAACACAGACATATTTTAAAGTAGTTTTTTTTACGTAGCTTTGTGTTAAAAATCGCTTTATTTAGGGATATTATACCCACATTAAAATCTAGCGAAAAAAAAGTTGAGACTCTCAAGGAAGATACTGTATTTTTGCTTACGACCGCAGAATTGTAAATAAAAGATTCATATTAAGTATTAGATTTTATCAGCAAGTGAAGGGTGTTTTATTAACTTATTGGACCTGTAACTCACATATGTGTACAATAAACTATTAACGTTTAGTAACCATATTATTCTTGATTTTTAAGAAACAGATTTATTTCCTGGGATCCATGTATTTTAAATTAACTAGATTTACATCGTATATATATAAAGCGGTTTTCTACAAACGGTTTAAAAAAATATTTGCCTAGCAATTTTCAATTTCACTGGAGACGAACCAGTTTCACCATTGCTGGGAAATAAGCCTCTGGCTTGTCCCTTTACCAATTTTTTTAATATTTTGAACAAGGGTTTGCAACCTTAACACATTACACGAATCACAAAATATTGAATTTCAGTCATATATTTAGCATCAAAATAAAAATTAAAACAATAATATTAAACGACTGCTCAACGATTCGATAACTTTACATTTCGCTGTTATCAAGAATTTTTTGATATTTTTCGCTTTGCCTAGAATTGATGGTTCTGCCCGGGTTTCCCCTATCGTGAGCTACGCCGAACTACTACTGTAAAGCTCCTAATAAGCGGCGAAAGCTGTTGCGGTGTAGAAGACGGGTTGATACCAAAGGAAAGGCTCTATTCAATAAGTAAGGTAAAGTGTTTACTGTACTTCACTTTACATAAGTTCCTACATACATATTCCTATACAGCGACGGCAGTGCGTGTTTAATCAGGCGTCGGTATTTCCTCGAGTAGTTAATAAAACATCGCTTCAAATTTTATAATGGATGGTATAATAATTTGACCGATTGGAGACAATCATAACCTGGGCCTGGCACTCGATTAGGGAATTTGGTGAGGTGGCCAGAAAATGGGAATGGCAATGATAACAGAAAGAGGAAGGTTGAGAAATAAAATATACTTATTGAAGGCGATTCAATGAGAAGTAATGCAAAATCATGTATGTTAATCGAAACATGCGACCGATGTTAAGCGGGACTTTCAACCTTGTCGCCACCTGCATTTTCGTTGGAATTTTAGCCGGTGGATGGCCTGAAGTACTTTTAATAAAATGAACAAGAAGCATTTTGTGCAAATAAGTGGGGGAAGCTTTGCTTCCGAAATAAGTTGATATTTATATATTTAACAGTGGTTTTGACAAAATACTAATTATTAATTTTATTAGTAATAATAATAATGAATGTTTATTCCGGTAAGTGTGGATGTTAGTGCACTTCTATACATACCATACAAAGTATACATACAATAGTTTTAAAAAATATACAAAATACGTACAAAAGTTAAAAAAAATAAAGTAATAATGAGATAGTAGATGAATGATACATAACACATAAAACATAAATCAAATTAAATTAAAAAAAAATAAAATAAGTACATGAAAATAAAGCCTTTAAGGTGCTCCGGTATTTAAATTGTGAGGAGCCAATATGCGTCCTCCAGTATGCGTCGATGCTGGAGGCTGGTCTTAGGTGGTCTTAGTCTGATTAGGATTTTCCTGGAGATGTTTACTTTTTCCCTTATTCCAGCTATCCTGGATCTTATAAGGGCTGCAAAACCGGAAACTCGCCCTCCATGAACATACCCAAAGCGCTGCAGTATCTGGGAAGGCCAAACATTATGCAGAAGGGGCCATTGTACTGTACACGAAGTCTTTCCATACTACTCTTCCTATAGTTTGCCCATAGTTCGAACGTGTACAACGTTGCTCAAAAGGAAAGGAAGAAAGACCCTTTCACAGCGGTACTACAAAGACGAAATCTTCTGCTGAGCATGTTTGATTTTACGCTGAAAGCTCGTGTATGCCTATCAATATCATCAGTATCCATCAGATTACTTGTGATTATGTGCCCTAGGTATTTAGTTCCTTTAGTCACCTTTAGTATCATACCGTTCAGGGTGACTGCAGGAATACTATTTGGGTCTTGACCATATCTTTTAACCAACAGAGCTGTTTTATTGGGGTAATAAGACATGTTTGTTTATTCAGCAAACTCTTCGCAGATCTTCAGGAAAATGAGTAACCTCCTTATAGATGGTGCCATCAGTACCATGTCGTCCGCATAACTGTTGTTATTCAGACACTGTCCTCAGATGTGGAAGCCTACCCCTTCATTGTTTAACCTTTCGGTTGTCCATGTTGTGCATGTATGCCCTTTAGGAGGAAAGGTTCCGAAAGACCATCCTTCCACCTTACTAGGACCCTTTCAGTTAAGGATGCGTATTCCCTCCAACAATATACCCCTATTCCTGAATTTAGCCCATAACAGCACCACAAAGTAATTTTACAATTATTGAAGATATATGAAGATATATCTTTAATCCTCACTTCGCCGAGTTTTAAGCCCGTAAACTTTGAACTAAATATCTAAAAAACATGGGAATTAAAAAATATATATATATCCTTAACATTATTACTAGCCATCTCAAAACTTGTTTATTGAGGCGGGTAACGTACCTACATCTATTATGGAAATCCTAAATTAATAAACGACCGGTCAGTGGCTGAGTTGGTATCGCGTTTGGGTCTCACCCAGGCGTCGTGAGTTCAATTCCTCGGCTGGCTAAGTCCTCCATTTACGACACAAGCAACATCTTCGGCTTACTGTGATGGTAGTAGAGATTTTTAAATATTGTCAGGTTAATTGTAACCAGGGAATATTTGTCTTTCTTTTTAAAAAAAAAAAAAGACAATTTGAATTTAATGACTGAATTGAATGAGAAAAAATTAATAAATAAACTAATTTTTAAAGAAACATCTCTCAAAATAAGGAATGTGATAAATCTGTACGCAGAAAATTTTAATACTTTCCGTTCGTATCAAATAAATAATATATTTTTTAATCATCATTGAAGATAATATTAACATTTCCTAAATGAAATACGAAGCCGAAAAAAACTACAGAAATTAAAAAAGATAACTGGTACTCGAATCCAAGACCTCTGTCTTAACTGAAATATTTTTTTAATCTATATCGGTATGTGTTTATTATTTATGTATAAAAAACTTCAATTATTATAATTTTAACACTTTGTTTTAAGCCACTCCTTTATTTTTTTTAATTATCACCCACCGGTTTATCTTATCTTAAGCTGCATCAGGGTTGAACTTAAAACAAAGTTTATTTAATAAATTTGTTAAACCACGAACTAATTGCTTCCTCAAAAAAATTTCAATAAGAGGTTATTATTATCTCATTACTAAGGAGCCAAAAAAATGAAAATATGCAAAATGTTGGATCGCTGAAGTGATTATTGTTTTTCAATATTTAGAAATTATTTTAGGTGAGTTTGGCAATGGTTATTTCAATAAATGGAAACAACGTTCATTATATTTTTAAAAGTAGAAAATATTAAAAAAAAACGGGTAAACAGAACAGTAAAAATTAATAGTAAAACCCTGAAAATAAAATATTCACTACAATTACAAAGTTTTCCAAGAGAAAATGATGCCTTTATCAATAAACATGGGTTGAAAACTTGTCTCAACATCTAGTAATGTAACAGGATAATATTAAGGTTTTAGAATCATTTTTGTTTCTAAATCAGGCACAAATCACCAACTAAAATGTTGAAAGTGTTGGAAGAAAATTAAAAACCTGCATTATTTTTTTATCACTGGGTAAAATTTTGCTTATAATTTCCTCAAAAGATTGGTACTCACTTTGTGACGTCGTTATTAATGAATGAATTAAAAATGACTTTGTAATCACCACTCTATTAATATATATATATAACATCATGTATTATATATATTTCTGATGAGGAACGGTTCGCTTTCGAAACATGTTGATATGTACGAGTATATATTAATAAAGTGGTGATTTCAAAGTATTTTTTTATTCATTCATTAAAATTTGTTAAACCAACCCAACCGATTAGTCCACAGATATATTTTGCAATCCGATTCAAATCAATTTACAATAGCAACTGACTCTACCAAAGAAACAGATCTGCTTTCTAAACTTAATAGTGTTGTAGATACGCCAGAATAATTTGTTTTTACAAATATTTAATGTTTCTTTAGATCCGTAATTTTAAAAACATCTTTCGAGTCTGATAGAGCGGCGGAGGAAGAATCGATCAGATCGTCAATTACACTTTTAATTTCAAAGTATTTGTTAGCATAACATATAGTTGCATCAAGCCATGTGCTTAAATGAGTTAAAATGTTTACTAAAACTATATTTACTAACTACGATAATTGATAATAAGATGTTTTTCGTTTGATGAAATTGTGATTTTAGCAGAAAAATTAAAAGTTGCGCTAACATTGCACCTTCAAAAACACTACTGATTAAATTCTCATTAATTGAAAATGTTCGTATGTGAGAGCATCTATGAAAGGGACAATCGTCCTCGAGAGATAAACACTTTGATAACAAATTTGGCTAAATCATTCTACACTCTATAATGGCGCCACAAACTTCAAACACCTGTTGTTCCCTTGGTCTTGACTCATGTAAATTGTTTAAGAAATGGGATGGGCTTTCTTCAGTTTAGATTAGTTAGAAAACACAAAAGTCTATCACTCTCCGCCCCAGGCCGAGTCCGGATTAGAGCCCACACTTCACAGCAGTACTTCAAAGAACGTAGACTTGGGAAGTTATATTCTCAAATATGTCAGTGCGTTTGACATCCAATGATTTGTTACTTTCCAGTGATCATTCGGATGGTGGGCAAATTTGAGGTGAGTAAGGTTTCACACTTGTTTTACAAAGCGAGAAATTGGATTTTACCACAGAAAAAAAACGTAAAGCCCAAAAAGCTCAAATATTTGTAGTAGTTTTCATGTTACTATGTCAATTATCGCATATTTGTTATTATCTACATTAACTAAAGCAAATTCTAAGTTGATTCAGCATTATCGAATTATCGAAATTTAGATATTGTGTGTACGTTAATATATTGCCAGATATAATTTCTTCAAAAGATTGGTATTCACTTTGTGGCGTCATTAATTAATAAATGAATTAAAAATTACTTCGTATTCACCACTTAATTAATATATATCAACGTGTTTCGAAAGCGATGCTTTCCTCATCAGGAATATATAGAAAACTAATAATAATGTTCTGCAATCACCACTTTATTAATATATACATATCAACATTTTTCTAAAGCGATGCTTTCCTCATCAGGAAATAATAATGTCAGAATACACAAATTATAAACAAAAATTGATTAAAGTAGTTAAGTAATTCATCAAAAATGCTAATAAAAAATATTATAACACATTGAGTAACAAATTAACATTAGAAATAAAAAAAAATTATTATTATTAATATTAATACTAATACGAAAATAAATTCAAGGGATAGCTGTTTTTTTAATATTTGATTATTTATTAAATTTAATTCACTATTAACGCTTTTTCTGATTTCTAATATTTCAAATTTTTCAAATTTTAAACCGGTTGTTTATGTATGAAATTTTTTTGAACCTTTACTTATATCAAATGAGTGATTGGTTTCTAAAATATGATTTGCAAATTCTTATTAGTATATATTATTAGTATATTATTCTTAATAGTTGTAATTATATAAACACCTTAGGTGTTACTTAACTCTAATACTGAAATTTCTAGAAGTCTTTCCTATAGTTACAAATTAATTTATATACCCCCGATTTATTTAAAATATTATCTTTATCTTTCTAATATAAAAGACTTTTTTTAATATATTATTAGTATAAAAAGCTACTTCGGTAGAATTGGGGATGTTTTGAATTATTAAATTTGAGGTATTATTATTTAAAAACAACATTTTCTCCACTGTTTACTAACATCAGTTATTTATGGATATACATAAGATTTAATATTTTTTTCTTGTTTAATATATTATCTATTAATTTAGTTATTTATTGCAATCTGTTTAATTATATTTAATTCTTTGTTAAAATTAATTTTTGATAGAGGTACATTAACTAATCTACTAAGAATGGAAAGAAAGACTGATAATGTTTAACCAGAAGGATGATTGGAAGTATTATGTATAACGATGTCTGTATAGGATATATATTAAATTCAAATTTATTATTAACAATAGAAATATTTTGGTATAAGAATTAATGCTAAAATTTTGTTCTATTTCTAAAAAAAAAATTTATTACAAAGTAATTCTTAATTAATTTATTAATAATGACGCCATAATGTGAATATCAATATTTTGAAGAAATTTTAATTGGTGTGCTTAAGAAATGTTCTTCGAATAATTTCAGTTCTTTTAAAATAGGATTGGTAGAAAGCATGATTATAAAACTTATGAAAAGTAATATGTTTAACTTGATTTAGAATAGATACAGCAGTTGTCATAACATTTCCTGTTGTAATCTAATATTGATCTGCCGGCCAGCCAGGCAGGAGGTTGTGTGGAGGAAGGGTAGGTGGTCAGGTGGTGGGGGTAGCCACCACCACAAGCCATTGATTGCGAGCAACATGACAACACTACTGCATTATGTAAATTTAATTTGTCAAATGGCCAGAGCTGCGTGATAGCCGCCATTTTTATACTCAATGAATAACCCGCACTGAATAAATAAAATTAATAAAATCAGAACGTGCAAAACAGATCGCAAAGTGGCCTTTAAATTGGGATGAAATTCACATTCATGCATGTGGCCGCATAACTTGTTAATATGAAAATAAATTTATTTTTATTTGTTTTATTCATGTAACTACCAAGTATGTTATTATTAATTAATTAATAATTTCTTCAAATGCTTTGTAATTTTGTGGCATCATTATTAATTATATAAATTGAAAATACACTATGTATTCATTTATTCCTGAAGATGATAGCATTGCTATCGAAACATGTCGAAATATTAATATATTTTAAGTAAAGTGGTATATACAAAGTGTATTTTCAATTTATATAATTAATTAATATGTTATTAACTATTTGCCGCATCCTCTTCGGGCTACATCTCTGAGTTTCGTCTTCGGCTCATAAAGCTGAGTGATATGCAACTCAATCTTTTCAGTATTACTCAATAATATTATATTTTTTTTAGTACTCAATATTAAACTTTTTTTTCACAGCACCAACCAGTACCAATCAAACACATATACATAATCTCTTTATACTTAATTATTATACTTTTTTCTAGATACATTATATTACCATACTATGTCAATACTTACTTTTTTCCCTTCTGTTTTTTTTTTGTAAAATGGCACTTAATATGAACTAAACTTGTCAATTTGACTGTCCTAAAACGGGATTTGTTACTAGTTGGGCAGTCAAAGCTTTCTTAAATGTTTTTGTTAAATAAAGTGTCTTTCAATTAAATAAATATTACTGTTATTTTATATTCGAGTACATCAATAAAAACATGTTTTGATATTTACAGCATGTACACAAAACCTCAACATCAGTTTTAGTGACATGACTGAGTTCAAATCGTAAATTTAAAAACAAAATAAAAAAGTTTAATAATAACGTGGTAGAATTCCATTATAATAATTAATTTAAAGTATGTTTAAGCTTTTTCCACTTTTAATGTTTGCTCTGACCAGTTTAAGTCTACCAAGGCCATCTTCAGACAGGTACAATTGGGGTATCAGGTTTAGTAATCTATGATTTTATATAACTTCTATTAAATCAGTAATACTGTATCCTGATTTTTATAATGTAGGGCTAAAGATATTTTGTATTTATTAATGTTATATCTGTTCCAGACACTTCAGGGTCCGGTCCATAGACTATAAAAATAGGGTGCTGGTCAAGTCGTTATCGTATCCGTGATGTCTCGGGCGTCGGGCTCGCTCTGGATTTCCAAATATTGTTCCTTGCAAAAAGGAAACAATGTCGACTTTTGTAGATTCTGCTGTGGTCGGGTATCCAAAGGTGAGAAGTCAAAGGCAGTTGTAGGTTCCAGTTGAAGAGATAGCGTTGGGTTGAGCGAAGAAATGAGACTGCCTTGGAACGGGCCGTGTGCTTGTATTTATACTCCCGAGCGCTAAGCCGGGCGCGATATGCAGCGCGTCCCGAATTTGCCTGAGGCGAGGGTTTTCTGAGCTCGTGGCACGCGCTGAGTAATGCTCAGAAAATCTTAATATTCTTCATTATATTGGCAGTCTTGTATTCTTTATCTCAACCCAAATTACTTCTCTCTATCATATTTATTTATTTAGTTATTATGAAAACAAGAAAGAATATGGGGTCCCAGGCCCAGTTATAATCGGGGAATTTTTACATATAATTCTTACATCTGAACATATATTTAAATTTATTAGTTTTTAATACAAAGAGGAGTCCGGCCTATCTTCCTGCGATATTTATTATTTTATTTTATCGGCCGAACTCCGTTAAATTTAACCAAAATATTGAATAAACAGTTATCCTGAGTTCTTAGCGTTGCTAAACAATCCGAGGAGGCTGGGATTGGTCCGAGCGACGACCAATCAAAACCACTCAGAGCCTTAGCAGACGAGGGGAAATGAGGACTGGGGTAACGTCTGGTAGGGCATCGTAAATACTGCGCGGGGAGTATTTTTTAACCATTCCACAGTAGCGCTTCGTGGTGAGAGGTCCCACAAGACCCGTCCGGTATACTCCCCCCGGTGCAGAGTCTTCTGTGCCCCTATCAGTTAGGACGGGGTCGCAGGCGTCGGCGTTCTTGGCAGTCGGTCCTTTGGGGCTGTGACGATCTGCTTTTCTCAGCTGCTGGAGGTCCTAAAGAGGTGGCCGACAAGAGAACGACGATCTTCACTGCTGGCCTGGTGTATTCTCCTGTACTCGTGCGTACGCGGACCGCTCGTACTTGGCCGTCAGCTGCGGGGGTGGCCTCGATGACCCGTCCCCGGGGCCAGCTATTGCGTGGTAGGGCAGGGTCGACGATGAGTACTAGATCATCTTTCTGTATTGGGGTGCTCTTTTGCTGCCATTTCTGTCTTGAGGCGATTGTTGGCAGGTACTCTCGGAGCCACCTCCGCCAGAACATATCTGCTAACTGTTGGCTGATGCGCCACTGCTTCCGCAGGCAGATTTCTTCCTCTTTGGGGCCATACAGTGATAGATGCGGCCGCTTTCCTGCAGACCCCAGCAGGAAGTGATTAGGTGTGAGTGACTCTTCGTCGCGGGGGTCGACTGACAGGTGTGTGAGTGGCCGGCTATTTACTGCAAATTCTGCCTCTGCCATGGCTGTTAGCAGAGTCTCTTCTCGGGGAGCCCGCTCTTTCAGAACCGCCTCTAGGGCTCTTTTCACTGACCTCACGAGCCGCTCCCACGCTCCGCCCATATGGGGTGATAGGGGCGGAAGAAAGTGCCACTCAATACCTTGAGTGGCAATGTGGTCTTGAATCTGGGTGTCATTATGCAAGGTTAATAGAGCTTCTCTCATTTCTCGGTCGGCCCCGTGGAAGTTCGTTCCGTTGTCGGAATATATTGCAACAGGCTGTCCTCGGCGCGCAGTCATCCGTTGTATGGCCATAATTGTTGCGTAGGCCTTCAAGGAGTGGGCTATCTCAAGGTGAATCGCCCGGGTGGAGAGGCACGTAAATAGGGCCCCATATCGCTTCTCTCGCCGCCGACCGACGGTGATTTCAATTGGTCCAAAGTAATCTAGCCCACAATGGGTGAATGGACGGACATGGTGGGCTAGTCGGGCGGCGGGTAGTGGTCCCATTAGGGGGGGATGGGGCTTTTCCTTCCGTATGCGGCACGTGAGACATGCGTGTGTTATTTTTCTAATATTGGTGCGCAATTTTAGCACAAAGAAGCTGCTTCGCATGTCGGCCATGGTTCTCTCCGTGCTTGCATGATCTCCTTTCTGATGAAAATGGCGGATCAGTAGGCGGGTGTACGGGTCATCCCCGTCCAATATGATCGGGGTTCGTACGCTTTGCGCCACTCCTTTGGCGGCCTGTAGCCGCGTGTTCATTCGAAGAACCCCATCTGACCCGAGGCCGGGTGTTAGGGCCTTTAGCCGGCTGCCGACAGATACTGATGCGCCGTTGTGCAGGGCATGGATGTCCGCACCGAAAGCCTCAACTTGTGATTTGATAACCCAACGGGTTTCAGCTGCACGAATCTCATCCGCTCGTAGGGGGCCCTCGTGTGGTGCGCGGTGGGATCCTTCCTGACACCGTCTGATGAAGCGCAGCATCCATCCAGTCGAACGGATCAGGCGATGCCATGAAGAAAAACGCACAATGTTAGGCAAGGCGTTCTCTTCTGTTATGGTGAGGCCTATGAATTTGGGTTTCAGCTCCAGGATGCTCTCGTCTGGTGGTATGTGGTGGCCTTTCTGAACTGGCCACTCGGTCTCAGGCGTGACGATGAAGGGTGGTCCCGAGAACCACCTACCGCTGGGCGCGAGGTCGGGCATCTCCACATCGCGGGTTCCGATATCCGCTGGATTTAGCTTAGTCGGAACCCATCTCCAATCAGTGACGCATGAAAGATCATCAATTTCACCCAAGCGGTTGGAGACAAATGTTGAGTAGCTCCTTGGATCTGTACGCAGCCAGCATAAGACTGTTGTAGAGTCAGTCCAATACGTGGTGCGGAGTATGCGGCACTGCATTTCTTTCCTGACGCTGGCTGCGAGGCGGGCCGCCATTAATGCTGCTTGTAGTTCGAGCCGCGGGATGGATAGCGGCTTGAGGGGGGCCACCTTACATTTACTTGCCAGGAAGGTGGCGCATTTTCCTTCTCGGCAAGTCTCCACTAGGTATACTATCGTACAGCATGCGGCCTCCGAGGCATCGCAGAAGACGTGAAGCTCGAAGTCCCCGTTCTTCTGTTGTAGACAGCGCCTTGGTACAGTGATTTCATTCTGCTGCAACGCCTTTATCCATTTGGCCCACTTTGCCGCATGTATGTCGTGGATGCGCTCGTCCCAGTTTACGTTTGACCTCCACACGTCTTGTAGGAGGATTTTTGAGCGTATGGTGAGGCAAGCCACGAACCCCACTGGGTCGAATATTTTCATAACTGTGCTAAGTAACTGTCTCTTGGTTGGATACCGGACGAGTTCAGCCGTTTCAGTTTCCTCAAAAGTGTAAATAAAGCGATCGCTAACTGGGTCCCAGGCTAGGCCCAGCACTTTCTCTGTGCGTGCTCCTGCTCCACTATTGATCGTTATGGTCGACTTTGTTCTCTTGTCCGCCGGCACGCTTTGAATTGCGGCGGGTGTGTTGGAGGCCCAGCTAGCGAGATGAAAACCTCCTCTGGCTAGTAAGGTGCTGACGTCCCGTACTAGTGTTTGTGCCTCTTTTACTGTATCAGTGGCGTCCAAGTAGTCGTCCATGTAGAACTTGGATTGTAGTGCTACGGCGGCGGCCGGAAATTCAGCGGCGCCTTCTTTGGCAACTCGATTACGGACATACTGGGCGCTACTTGGGGAGCACGTAGCGCCAAACATCATTGAGGTTAGCCGGTAGGTACTTGGAGGTTCCTGCGGTGTATCTCGCCAAAGGAACAATTGTGACATCTGATCCTCCTCCTTTATTTTAACACGGAGGAACATTTCTTCAATATCGGCGGCTATGGCGATC
>JAHDVE020012407.1:0-38283 GCA_022606495.2 Halesus radiatus
AACGATAATTGTCCATGGGCTTTCCTACCTGTTTTTCTGCGAGACGAAGGGACATGAGAGACAGTTTATTCGCTGACCGCTTTCCCGATGTACGTGTGTATTTTCCTAGGTGTATAGTGAAATAACTTCGGCTAAAAGCTTGGCCTATATATATATGAAATGTATAATGTATCTATCAAATCTGTATGGCCGTTATTTATTTTATCTTTATTTATATACAATGTTTAATATGTATATATATAAAACCAATTATTATATTTATGTATATTTCCTATAAAAACAATTTATTTTATTAGTATATATTTTCCCTAACACTTAAATTCGAAAACTAACGTTACTAATTATAAACATCCCAAACGATTTTTTATTAATTCAAAGATCGTTATCATTCTAAAACAAACCAATGAATCCTAATTGTTATGCTTCCTGACGGGGGTCTCTGACACTTTATAACTGTCGCATATCTCAATGACACACTTCCTCGACTGTTATTAAAACTAGGTCAACATTCCAAACCACACCCTCTTTTATCGAAGTATGTAGATACGTATAAGTATATGTATATATATTCGAATTTCAGTACATCTTACGAAGAATAAGTACTTTAACAAACGTCGACATTTAAATTGAAAAATAACTATCATCTTTTGCGATGAACTATCTTCTTTTAGAAATCACGTATTTGTAGTTTGCGTACATACATATTTTTATAGCGCCATTTTCATGGAAAGATTCAATTCAAAGGCGCTCCACACCCGTTCGAACATATTGATGAATTCAACAGAACAAACAAAACCCACATTATTAGAATTGTCAAAATAAGCATAATCATTCGTCGACAATACGTTCCCAAGTTATGTTATAAAATTAATTTTATCTTCGACTTAGGTTTTCAAGGTTCAGGCCTTGCAAATTTTGGGCTTTTGGAGT
The DNA here is from genome assembly GCA_022606495.2 of Halesus radiatus. Classification (NCBI taxonomy): domain Eukaryota; kingdom Metazoa; phylum Arthropoda; class Insecta; order Trichoptera; family Limnephilidae; genus Halesus; species Halesus radiatus. Next base: position 931 of record JAHDVE020012407.1, read on the forward strand.
CCTACCTTTTCTCCAAACAAAAAATCAATCTACAGTAAAATTCAAACTACATGAGATAGCAGTGTCTCATTAAATCAACCTGTCAACCAAAACAAAAGTAATATATTATGTGTATTGTATTATCACTTTCATGTATGTTCATATGTAGTATATCTGAATATCTGGCACAGATTCACGACCTGTGTTGGAGATGTCAGATCCACAATTTTCTGGGAAAACTGGAGTATTGTGGATTATAAAAACTCGTATTGTTTACATATATTTATAATTTGTACCTATCGATTGGGCAGAGATAATTGCTGATTTAAGCGTGGTTATCTCTGAACTTTTGATGCGGGGGACGGCCTTTCAACCCGGACTTTGCAAAAATTCGCAAGTATATAATGTTGTTTGACGAGGGGACGGAACCGGTTTGATCTCCTTTAAATGTAACTGTCTGGAGGACGGGAATTCGGAGGGTCTCGGACACATGGATAAGGAAGGTGCTCTTTCCGTCGCGGTACAGGGGATGACCAATAGCGCACGAACTAAAAGAAGAGGTTACGTATACCGATTTGGTCAGGCTGTGCGTCTGTGAAGAGAGAGTTACTAACCGGAAACGTGGTCATCTGAGTACTTTAGGGGTAGGTCTGGAGCCGAATTAATTGCAGCGAAACAAGCCGTATTCGATCTCTCATCATAACAAAAGCTGTGAAAACTAAAACCTAATCATGTAATTTTCCCAAATTTAGGAGAGGATGGAGATGGCGCCAAAACAAGTAAAACTGTACCCTTTAACCATGAAATTTATTGAAACTAACTCATGTAGAATAACACTTAGTACGATGAGGAAAGGCGATAATACTGTGATCATTACATTTATGTATACCAAATTTAAAATTGAAACTACGTCGTATTATATAGATCAGGAATAGTGCAATTAGTATAGCCTAGAAGCTAAGTTTTCCCATTAAAACTCACGATAGAAAGAAAATAGAAAATTTAGGGGTAAAGTTAGGAAAATGCTAGTCTTCCTATAGGAAATTAACTTAGATTGCATAGTAGGATAATAATAGAGAGTTCAGAACATTAAAGTCTAAGATAGGAATGTTAGGAATACGAATTCTGTCAATGGTATGCGAGAGTCTGCCTACGCTACAATGAATAGGGGTTACCACAAAATAAGACCTTGTTTTTCCAATAGTCTGAACCAAAAATCAGAACACAACGTAGACTCCGGAAAAGCTTGGGAAATTGACCACATTGGAGTGCAAAAATTACCGTGAAAATTAAGAAAATCGGAAACACTCGAATGTTAGCATAGGGCTAGACGTTACACGCTGGCCAAGGAGGAGAAAAAACCTCAAATTGAAAGGAAAACTACAAAGGGTTTTCCGATCACATTAGTTAGGAAAATTTAAGGCAGCAGTAGAGGAGCCATCTTAAACCGGTGGCGCGAACGGAGGTCCATTGCTAAATTAAATCATAAACGAAGGAAGGGCGGGCCATCACATCTTTAAAGCCTAGTGGGGGGGGGGGGCATCTCAAACATGCAACGAAAAGACATCAAGGTAAGGTCCTTGTTTATTGTCAAGTTTCGCAAGTTAGGATTTTTAAAATTTAAACTGCGTTTTGCGTCATATATGTAAAAAGTATCCTGATATACTAAGCTGTGAGTTGTATATGCAAAAGCCTTCAGTTTTAATTTGCTCGCGGTAAGGGATTTTGACTTGACCACGTTTCAATGTATGCTCGCGATATATGTTCATATATACATTTTATTTTAATGAACACTGAAACAATAAAATAAAACCTTTTCATTCCATTCCTAACCCAAAAACAGATCAACATTCAACATTGAACCCTCGCCCAGTGTAACCGAGGCGGCCGCAACAATCAAGCACGCGCCCATTATCCGAGATGTACATCAAATAATCTATTTGAAAGCAAATCACGTGCCAGCCGTGATGGAATAAAATCCGCCATACATTATTCTCCTTGCCTGCCGCTGCAAACGCTGCGTTCTCTCCCGGCTACATCGCAAAGCTTTCAGCAGTTTCTTTCAGCTTTTCCTTTCAGTAGTCAAAGGACAGCCACTGACTTCGAATGATTGAAGACTTGTTCGCGGCGGGTTATATTATTACACTGCCATTTTTATTATAATTGGAATCTAACTATAATCCTACTTCATTAATCAGGGCGATACATCAACGGCATTGCTGTACGCTAAGTTTAGTGTAGACGATCTATTATAATATAAATAAAACGCGACAGGGCAATGGGATTACGATATGTGCCACTTAAGAATAATTCCATACCAACCATGAAGTAGAAACATTAATTGATCCCAAAATTAGAAATCTTCATTTTTAAAATAGTTAAAAACGTTATTCTGTTCTGTAAAATGTGTATGTATTATTGGAATTATTTTATTGTTTATATGTGCTCAAAGAGTTCAATAATATTGCAGCCATATTGAAAAAATATTAATCCTTTTTAATAGATATAATTTAATAAAATTATCGCACAAGAACCCTCTCAAAGTTGTCATTTATAAAATACACGCCAAATATTAGAGAATCCGCAAGCTTTCTTTTTGGTCAAATAACGAAATGCATTTCACGCTTTGACCGGCGATGTATTGATTTTGAAAGACCCTTTTTTTGTTTTATACGCGAAACTATTCGTTCAAACCTCATTTAAAAAAAAATTGAAATGTTTGTTTAAATGGACAGCTTTGGGCTCATGGACGTAAGTTATTTATTTAAAAATAATCATAGAAAAATTAAATAACATTAATTAAAATACTATTGACCCCTTAAAATACAAGCCTTACCTTGATTTTGACGAAAGCCTTAGATTATGTATTTGAACTAGTAATGTCTTACAACGGAATCTGTATACCTATCTGAAGAAGATTGTTTCAAATCCATGTATTAATAGTGTTTTTTGACATGTCTCTCCACTAGGCTCTATAATTTACTTCCACCAGCAATATAAAAGCCTAACATGCAAAACGATTTCAAAAAATTTCCAAAATAAATCAAAACTGAAAGAAATCGAAGAGAAGAGAAGAGGAAAATAAGAAGAGTTATCGAGAATTTTGAAAAGAACGTCGTAGGAGCTTAAAAAATCACTTCTTAAATAAAACCTAGCCCGCCTCAACACAGGAACCCCTAGTGAGGACTATGAAAAACATCCTGAATTGTGTTATTAGCCCTTTAATTTGTTATTATATCAATAGAAAAAGAAATGTATTGTAACTTAATAATCAATGCGGATCACGTATTACTCTAGGTAAATGTATAATGAAAAACATTATTTTAATGAGAAATACCTACCGAACATAAGACATCTTCAAAAATAGTTTCAAATCTTTCACAAGACTGCTGCATCCTAACTGTTAGAGTATAATTTTCATAGGTTACTTGCAATGCAGTACGCATTGCGCCACAATGCACAAACTCACCTTTCAGCGGGTTTCATCCGTGAGCTGCGAGCTGTGAGCTGCTAGCTGTGAATTATCGCCTGTGACAATATACAGCGCGATATATCACGGGACACTTTTATGCAATTGTGGGTGCGGTACACCCTGCAACCAACCAACCAACCCTAATCCGTGCTGTGTGGATAATCATACGTGTGTGTAGATGTCTGATACTAAATGCACATATAATTAGGATTGTTATTGTTTTTTAATCCTTCTTAAATACATATATGTGTATACATCACAAATTAGAGGGACCACGCCTAAATATCTCCATTTTCACACTACCTACTCCAGATACACGCCTAGTTTTATTTATCTTCTAGTAAATTTTTTTTGTACGTTGTAAAGATTCATGTAATTACATTATTGGTCCAGTCGCCAATCAACCGCTGTGCAAACTAATATATTAAATTTGATTTACATATTTCTTTGTATTTTAAATCTCTCGGTCATTGAGTTTATAAAATGATTAACTAACCATCACGCCGATATTCGGCAGAGGCAGAGAGGAAAGACCGCTAAACTTTTCTGTCTCGGCATACACTCATTGCTTCATTCAAATGCATATATCGTTTCTTACATAGTCTTCTGTTATTCTGACTCTTGACATGACTCAAGTATTTGATTCTCTTGATTATGCCATGTATTCCTTCCCGCTCATTATTGTGCTGTCTTCTTCGTCCCCTACTTTTTTTAACATTAATTTCGGGGTTATTATTTTCATTACACTCTTTTCTTCGTTCATCCGCTCTACGTGTTCAATCCGTTGAAGCGTCACCTTTTCAAACTTAACCAATACGCTTACATTCTTTACGAATCTCCTCAATTTTAACAAAGTCATACAAAGTTTTAACACACGGAGCCTCAAAGATTTCATTTCTATGACAATTTGTTATAAGTAACAACTATATTGCATGAATGAGAATTGATTACTGACAAAAAATGTTAAGAAAAAAATGTAAACCATCGTTTTAGTAACGTTGACCATTTTTTCCATCCATTTTTTGTGTTATTGTTTTTTACTATTCTTCGTCAAAACAGAGCAATTATGGATAGTTTAGTTAATGGTTCATACGCTGTCTTTGGAAAGAGGGCAAAATACATTTTTTACGATATGTTAACTATAAAATAGAAATACTTGTAGGAATACGAATAGTTCTAAAATTGTTAATTTTTAAATGAAACAGAGTTTGTCCCAAAGGGAAGTATTTTTGAGGTAAATTTTTAAAACAGAAATTGATGAACGCCATTTTTAAGTGCCCGATTTGCTTAACCTGTTTTCATACGCTTATTTGACTTCACACTACAGTTACAAGAACAAACTATCAAATATTTTGTGCTGTTAATAGACTCCTAGTCTTTGGTCACGAGCATCATAAAGTGGTCGACTACTTTAAGAGGAACGGCTGTGCTGCCTGTTTCTTACTTAACTTAATTTTGGATTTGAAGCCAAAATACCCATCCAAACTGAATGATAAATATTTTTTTCAAATTAAAGCTTTATTAAATATCTAGCACGGATGAGAAGTGTTTTTATTTATTTTTGTTTTAAAGTACTCGTATATGATATGAAAAAAATCAATTTTCATAATTTTAGATTCAAATTAGAAAATTATTATTATTATCGTTTTCTTTTTAAATTCATCACATTTTCTATGTAAATATGATTACTTAAATAAAAAATTCGAAAACAAAACATTAAAAAAAAAAACGTTTTTTCAGGTTGATATTTTAAATTATGTACGAAAAATTTGTGTTTTAACGTAAATAGATCGTTTTTAAGTTAATTTAAAGTCCACCGTAATGGTAATTTTAATATATTTTAATATTTTATATAACATTATATTTTCAAAGTAAACGGGCTAAAAATTTTTTTTTAAACGCCGCGAAAAATCAATTCCATTAATGTCTTATATTTCATAATGTAAAACAAAAATAAATAAATTAATTCTAATCCGTTTTAGATATTTACTACACTTTTTGATGAAAAAAAATCATGAGGTTTAGTTGAGTACTTTGACCCCCAATCCGAAATTAAGTTTTGTGTGAAACAGGCCGCCCAGCCGTTCCTATTAATATGTCCATGGGTTAAGTAAAAAAACAATATATTTGTAGCCGACGTGATCGTCGATTGTTCATAATCATGATTCTTTCTAATTTTGCGACATTATGTTGATACAAGCCATAAGTGCGGGAAACACCGATTTATTCTAATCCATAATACGGTACCCGAGGTCTGTTTACCTGAGGGTAATTTACAAACGCCCGGCTTTAAATCCCGGGAATTTCGCAGTCGCCAGAAAAAGGCAGTTACGGGGATTAACAGCGAACTAATTAAAAGCCACCGAGCCACAGTTCGTAGTTCACGAAGGAACCCGAAGAATAGTTCGGATGTGATTAAAAGGGGGACTTTGGCCGAAGCAAAGTCAGTAGTGGACAGAGACGAGTGAGTAGAGACCGTCCGGCCAGTGGTCGTAGTCGAGACTCCCGTCTCCTACAAAGCAAGCAGGCCACTTGCATCCCCAGCCTGAGACGCTGCGAGAAAACTCGGCAGGAACCGCCGAACCCCAACGCCCACCGTTCGAGTGCAGTCGAGTGCCCTTCGCCTCCTGCCCTCCAACGCCGTGATCCTATCAAGGCACATATCCACCACCGCAGGAGTCACACTCGGACGAGCAATCGTGACTCGTACCCAGTCACATCTTGTAACGAAAGAAAGTCTTTCATTTCTCCTGCCTCCCACCTGAAGGATTCCTGAACCTGCCTCAAGGATAGTCGGCCCCGTACCCCCAGAAGCATAGAAAGTGACTTGACCAGCACCCTACATGTTTACAGTCTTGTAACGACAATGGTCGCTTACAATATTGAAACAAATTATATTAAATACGTTGTTTTCCTATATTTTATCTTGTAAGTTGTATCTCTGCTTTCTTTTTTGCTGTATAATCACTGTGTTTAATGTATTTCTGGAATAACGGTTTGTGTATGTACTGATATATATCCATATATATAAAAAATCAACGTAAGTTTGTTTATTTGTCCTTGATGTTCTCGAAAATAACATGACCGATTTTACTGAAAATAGTACAGTTTGTTTTTATTAGTGCCGGGAATAAATAAATTCCTTTAAGTCGTCGCAATGTGGATTAAACACAGTTTGAGCGCCAAAACAGCTGTCACTACAATAAAAACTAAAATAATTTCAGAATTTAATAATGACAATATCAAATTTCATTAACCATAAATTTCTAAAAAAAAGTAATAGTGTTCTATGAATTAAACAAAAAACAAATTATAAAATATTAATCAACCGTTTGAAAATATACAATCTTTCATGCGAACATTTTTATAGGATGGCCAGAATACTTATGGTGTATTACATATTAACACCATTCTGCATACACTTTTACATATTATAAAGAGTACTTCAAAATATCTTAAATTAATGGTTCGGAAAATAAAATATGGAAATACGTACTTAGGTACATGTGAGATTCGGTTTTATTACCGAAAACACATTCCTCGAGTAAAATATGGCGTGGAAGCAAAACTCGCTTTAAAATATGCGCTACGAAACATATAAATATTTTAGTGAAATTTATGCTAGAAAACGTACGTTTAAAGTACCCACCCAGCCGCCGAGATACTTACGTCCATGATAAAATTCTTTGTTTATTATTTATTTTTGTAGAGACACCATTCACTTCACCTCTTCGACTATTTATGAATGTTTAAAGGGTTACTTTAAAACCACTTAAAAACGGGGTGTTTTCGGTTAGTTTATTTTAAAAATTATCATATGAAACAATGGAGATTCAACAATCTGAAATCGCGCCAACTAAATGCCGGAACACTTCACAGAAACCTGCAAGCAGTACCTATTTTAATACTGTCCAATTGAATTTATTTACTGCTAAAAATTGTCAAAATAAGTAAGTAGCTACTTTACAAAGAAAAAGTTTTTTCTGTATTTAAAAGAATATTACGAATTTGAAAGTTAAGAAACGTCAAGTCGTTTTATATTTAATAAATAACAGTGTTTGAACTGATTCGCGAATATGTGCCATTATTCATTATTATTATTTATTTATAATGTGAAGAAATTAAATTCCAATCTTCTGTAATTTACTACATTTCAGAGATAATCAAAAGCTAGTGCCGAAAGTGAACCACCAAAATATCAAAAAAATTAAATAAAGACGCTACAAATTGAAAATCAGAAATATTCGAATCAGGAAATGCTCATTAAAAGATCTCAATATGAATGACCTAAAAAAGATAGTTGTCAAAGAAACTATTGAAAAATTCGAACAATTTGCCAAAGATTGTTGCGAAGACCCCGTGAAAGTCTATAACGGTGAGTTAAAAACAAACAAATTAAACTGCAATAAAAACAAGCTAACAGAAAAATTTATGAGATCAATCGAAGAACAAAGCCAACACACTATACATGCAGATGAATCCATCGAAGACTTTGGTAAAACAGAATCAATCCAATGCCTGATGATAGTATTAACAATATTAAGTTCATTTCTTTGCATCCTTATTTTCTTTACATTGGGTCGATAGATCCTGAGAAAACGCTGGTCATTCGGAAAATATAAGTAGCAATAAAGGTTTTCGAAGAAAGTTCAGTAACATCGGAAGATTTGTGTTCAGTGCATATACAAAATCATTCATTTAAAAATCAGCATATTTGAATTAATTTATTATATATTCACAGCAAATAAATTATTAAAATTATTTTATACACAGAAAAATAAGAACGAAAAAGACACTAGAGTAGAATAACGTTAAATTTATAAACAAAGAATAAAACTATTTTAAAGAAATTAATGATTTGATTTGATTCTTGGGTTTTTTCTTTCATGAGTTTAAGTGAATATTTTAGATATGTGTTTAGTGAGAATATAATTTAGCAGTAGTTTTAGGTAGGTACTATATGGCATCATCCAAGTTTTAACGCTATTATATAATTTATTATCTTGTAAAAATGGTACTTAACAGAAATTAAAAATATGAGATTTGATCCTCTTTAGTTTAGCTACACTAAATTTCTTGTAAAAAGTGTATAAATAAAAATGTGGGAATGTGACTACTCTTTCGCTTCAACGGAATTCGAATGAACCGCAAAGGGAATTTCTAGAGGGAGGGCCAGAATATCCTTATTCGCATTTAAGAACAGACCTTTGTCGGGAAGACAAAACTAAAACTGATTTTACAAACTACTTTCACCACTCCTAAAGTTATTTCCCCACAAAAAATAAGCAAAAATGAGATTTTTCTCACTTTTGCAAGCTCACTTGAATATTTCCCGTCGGTACGGAGTAAGAAGCAAAATCCAATTAATTTTTAGCGTCTCTGTCGAATAAAGTTGCACTCGGAGTGGAGCATTATTAATTTCTCTAGAGAAAAAAAAGGGAGCAGATATCTGCATTATAAATAATTTCATTATGACGGGATAATGGTATTATAATATTATTATGTTACAATTATGTTACACCTCGTCGATTTTAATGTATCAAAAATTCAATCATGTCTGATTACATCCAAAAGGTGTCGAAATGATAATCTACTCTCCTTCAACGGAAGCAATCTTCCCCACATGCATTCAGTTGAAATTCTTTTTGGAAAAGAGGCGTGTGTCAAAACAGGGTTGTATGAAAAAGTGATGGTTAGTCAGTTCGTTTTTTTTTATTTTGTAAATGTGTTTTTGTTTTTCTCTGAAATAAAGAACCATGGAAAAAGTCAAAGGGAAAAGATCTTTAAATGACGGAATGGGATTATACCCGTGACACTGTATATTGACAGAAATTGTTGCGTTTATCACCCATATCCCCAACCGGCCCTTTCCCAACATCCATTCCCACCATGATCACCTCTGTTATGTAAATAGTTTTTACAAAAAAACAAAAAAAACTTATTTTTAATAATGTTTTTTGACTAAATTATTGAAGCTTCTAAACCACATTGTAATATATTTTTAAATATTTGAAGATAATATTAACAATTCTTAAAATTAAACATGAAACCGAAAAGTCAAAGAAAAGTAAAATAAAAAAATAATTAAATGTATTCTGCCATCTCCCAAGGAACTTATGTTCAATTCACATCTACCGATACCGTGCAGTGCAGACACGTAACGTAGCAGACACGGCCAAATTAGTTGCTTACATTATCTATGAACACATTCTCGCATGGTCCAATACGAATGCTCTATTTTGTTCCGTGTCTGCCACTGTACGTGTCTGCACTGCACGATATCGGTAGATTTGAATAGGTCTTAATACCGACCAAGATTATGCATAATAATTTGTCATTAGTAAGTAAAATGTACAACGATGCGATGGGTAACTAACTAACTAACTAACCATCACGCCGTTTCCCTGCAGCGGTAGGGAGAAAGGACGTACCGCCATACATCTCGCTCTTGGCATACACTTCTTGCTTCATTCACATTCAAACATCGTCTCAAACATTTTCTTATGTTATTCCGACTTCTGACATGGCCCGACTCAAGTATTTGATTCACTTGATCGTGCCGTGTCTTCCTCGGGCCTCCCCGGCTTCTTCATTCACATTCGCGTCATAAATTCTTCATAAACTCCTTTCTTCGTTCATTCGCTTTACATACCCAAACCATCGAAGCGTCCCTTTTGTAATGTTACTCATTACGCTTACAACAGCGTTGCATTTTTTACCAATCTCAATATTTTTCACACGATCATACTTGATTTTACCACACATTCGCCTCAGAGATTTCATTTCTACGGAATTCAGTTTACTTTCATCCTTCCTCTGCCAATTCCACGCCTCACTGCCATACATCAGGGTTGGTATCAGCACCCCACTGTGGACTGTTAGCTTCGCTTTTTTGGACAACTATATACTTATTTGGCAAATATATTAATTATAAAAGTTTCATATTGTGATAAATGTCTTTGTTACACAATGTAAAAGTTTTGGGACATATATTCTTGCAAAAAAAAATGGCCAGTCTTACTATCTATATATATAAAAATCAATCTAAATTTGTTTGTTTGTCCTCGATGTTCTCGAAAATCACTGGATCGGTTTTGCTGAAAATAGCACAGATTGTTTTTATTAGTGCCGGGAAGGTTTAGAAAGTAGTTTAATCCAATATGTAAAACTGTTGCTATAACGTTTTAAAATTAGCATGAAAAATGGAGATATTTGGAGATAGTTACTTTCGCTGTCAATTCAATTATGGCACCCTAATGACAAGTGAAAAATCCCGAGCAAGGCCCGGTACACATCAGCTAGTAAGTCAATAAAATTATGTCCTGTTTTTGTCATATTCTGTTCCCGTAAACGAAAGATGAATCGTCAACAACAAAAAATTGGAAACACACACCATGTTTTAACTAATATTTATGTTTTAATAGTGACATAAATACCAATCTTACATTCACAGGTCAAGCTTTTTCACAAATCAGAGTTTATCAAATATAAGTTACATTTATACAATCCAAAATTCGAGACTCGTACGCAAAAGATGCACAAAAAAAGAAATGTTAAATTATTTTGTAACTCTGTTAAGGGGAAGGGCTGCGTGGCCTGTTTCATACAAAACTTAATTTTGGATTTGATACCAACATATCCATCCAAAGTGAATAACACGTTTTTTTAAATTAACCCTTGCCACTACTTTGTCGGGTGCCAGCCGACATCACTATTTGTACTCACTGTATCTCTCCGTGGAAATTTATGTGGTTGATTTTATTGGTACGTGTTTATGGTAGAAAAAAAAATTTTTTGTGGCATACCTTAGAATGCCTCGGTTAAAATCAGGCTTCTTGAATTTGTTTATTTAGGCAAATTTTGGTATATTTTGACTGAATTTCGCAGTGTGCTATAGTCATTTGCATAGAAACGCAATTGGTGTCGTTAATCATAATCAATAGGAATTCATTATGTCAATGTCTAAAATCTTCTTGTCTCCCGACACGAGGAGGATATATCTCTCAGAAAGAATTAAAGATATGGAACAGAACACATTTTTTACTAATTTTTCAGAAACGTCCAGCTACAAGCTCCAAGTCTCTAGTCGCATAGGCAAACCGTTTAAAAATTCGAGAATAAACGCAAAAAATAGCTAAATTTTGAATTGAGCAATGCTTCACAATGCAAGTTTCCAGCAGCAGCCATGGAACAATCATTATTTCTTGTTACCAAACAACAAAACACGAATTATACAAACCCCCTGAACCGGTTTGAACAAATTGTATACAATTGACCGCTGCAAGATAGTCATGTACTGCCCGCTGCCTTTAATCAGTCAATGAATCATGTCCAATGACGATTACAATTATAAACAAATAATGCATGTCGATAGTCGATAAACTGTTAAACATTGTGTAGGGACGTGTTTCCACATCATGTTTCCCCGTTCCAGTTGAGTAATAAATAATATGTTTTATAAAAGTGATTTAACTCCGTAAAATATATTTATATATAAAGAAAAGGGAGACCACACAAAATGAGGTAATTGTCATTCCAAAAATTAGAAATAAATATCGGCAACGAACATTCACTTATCTTTTATCCACAATATTTAACATGATACTAATGCAATACAATCCTACATATTTGATGTCAAAAGTGGGGTTCCTCAAGGATTTTACCTCGGCCGAATATTATTTTTAATTTTCATCAATGAAATTGTAAACAAATTTAAATATGTACAGACCCTACTATTTGCATACGACCTAAAATTACCTTAAAAGAATATGAAATTTATATGACTGTCTATTTTTACAAGCTAATTTAAATCAACTGCATCAATGGTGCGAACAAAATGTTTTATTTTTGAACATTCAGAAATGTCAAGTAACACGATTTTCCAAAACTCGTTATCATATCTTGCATGAATATATATTAAATAATATTAAATTGACACCAGTGTCATAAATTCGGGATCTGGGTGAAATATTCAATGAAAACTTGACATTCATTACACATATTACCGATATAACTAACAAGGCTTTAAAGATGCTTGGCTTCCTTTGCAGAACTTTAATAGTGTTAAAGTCTTTAGATTGTATTAGAATTCTCTACACTTCATTAGTAAGAAGTCAAGTGGAGTATAATTCACCTATTTTGTCCCCTTTGTATAAAATACACTCTAACAATATACTCGTAGAACGGGTTCAGCACAAATTTCTTAGGTATATAAATTTTAAACTCAAAATTACAATTGAAAATATGAATTATGTAAGTTTGATTAATGATTGCATCTGATCACGCTGTCTGACAGGAGAATTATATCAGACCTAGTGTTATGTATTATATAAAATAATCCTCGCCACTAATAAATTAAATATACCGACGAGGAATACAAGACAAGCTGTAACATTTTTCAGCAACAAATGCATGACCAACAGGTTTGGAGGTGTTATTGATGTATTTGTTGACTCCATTTATACAGCAAAGCGTCATCTATATCAGCACATTGGTGAATCTTATAATATTTAATATTGTAGCTTGGATAATGTAGCGTTAATGATTTGTGTTATAATATTTTTTTGGTTTTCTATTTTATGTCACTGTTTGAAAAAGATTGTTCATTACTTTTTTTGGTTTAGAAGATCTACGTAATTGTAATTTTCTTTATATTATTTAAAAAATTCTTGTAAACGTTAAGATGGGCGTATAATCAAATAAATAATTAAATAAATAGTAATGCACATAAAAATCAAATATTAATGCACAACTTAACTCAAAGAAATGCTGAAAGGGCAATAAACAGATCTAGAATGTTTATATTGGTGTTGTCTATTATATGTATACCGAGTATACATGCGTATCCATTGATTTTTTGTAAGCTCTCATACATTCAGGTACATTATAATATTTAATTGGAAGTATTATATGGCTTAACTTTTGTTCTTAAAATTTGTGTTGGAATTATTTGTTTATTTGACATTTATATTCATAATTTCTTCAATAAATGTAAAATTGCTTTATCAAGTCATTATAATTAAAATTAATAACAAATATTTCTTATTCATTTTATTGATTTATTAACTGATGTGTAATCGGCCTAGCTTGTTTTTTTTGTGAATTCTCGCTTGTCAATTGAGTGCCATAATTGATTTGACAGCGAAAGTAACTATCTCCAAATAAAGAATCATTCATTTGAAAATTTAGTTTCATTCCATACATTTATTTTTTCAATAAGTATTTAAATAAAAAGTTCTTAAGTAGGCACCTACTTTTGTTTTCCATTTTGAAAATATTCTACCCAAACAAACCATCTTCTTTTGTTTTAAATAAATGAAACACGTTGTTATAAACCACGAATATTTTTTATTTTCACCAACCGGTTTAGCTTAACTCAAGCTTCATCAGGGTAAATATAATAACTAAATTCTAATACAGAGTTATAGGTACAAAATACAATATAATGAAATAGATATATTACAAAAGAGATGCAAAACAAAATATTAGAGGAAGACAACAATAGATAAACATTATGTGTAAGAGGGAGACATCCTTATATAAATATAACAGTGTAATGGGAATATAATGTTATTAAAGCGGTTTATTCCTATAATGCATTAATGAAAGGGTAATACTTAATGAAAAATAGAAAGTATGTAGCACTCGGTTACATAAAAATAATTAAACAGATGTGGAATAATAATTGATAGATTAGGGGAGATTCATAGGAAACATGTTTAAAATTGGGCTATAATATAAATTTGTTCTTCTACTTCTTTTGAATATGTAATCTGTGGCTAACCAGAGTGGTATATACGAGTATATGGGCTAACCTCAGTACAACATGGCCGGTTCAATGTTTTTCAAAATAATTTTAAAACATTATATCAACAGATTTTCATATTGGATTTCATTCAAACTACTTTTTAAACCTTTCCGGCACTAATAAAAACAAACTGTGTTATATTCAGCAAAACCTCTCTAGTAATTTTGGAGAAAATCGAGGACAGACAGACAAATATTCATTTTTATATATAGAGATAGAAAAATATACTTTATGCTTCAACAGCCAACTTATTATTTATACTCCCAAGATACTATTTATTCGTTGTAATATTTTGTTGAGCATGCCTTTTTTATTTATTTAATTACATAAGAAAAAATACAATTCATAAAGTTCCTTATTATATAAACCTTGTTATTTAAAACTTAAAATTTTCTGACAAGGTTACAAAACTCTGTTACATATTTGTATCGTTATTGCTTTATTTGAGTATCATCCTCCAAACTATTTATTATACTCCTTCTGTTGAATACTATTTAATCGTTTGAAATATTTAATTATGTTTGCCTATGTTATATCTTACTTTAATTTCTTCATTTGAGTATTATTGTCTATAGACACCTCAAGTGTAATTATTCTTCTCTATTTACTACAAATTGTGTTCTAATTTATCGTTATATATGCCTCAGCGATGAAATTGTTAAATTATCCTGTATCACACTGCTCTGGCAGCTTAGTGGTTTTTTTTTTATTTACAATAGATATATGTTTTTCTTTTTAAATTTAAATTCGGTGATTGTGAGTGTTGATCTTGATCCCACAGCAAGTAAAGCATCATAACAAACGGAATTTCAAGCATCATATAACCCACGATTTCACAAGAGAAAGGGAATCAAAATCTACTAGAAAATTCATTTTAAAAGCGCCATATACGTGAGAATGTCTTTTCGAAGCGCCAAAATGTAATAATGCAGCAAAATAAAGCACAAAAAACCTCGAGCTTTCAGGGATTTGAGAATTTGAACAATAATGAGACCTTACATCAAAACTTCCACATTCACCAGTTTTGGGTAAAAGGAATTCCGCCTGAAAGCAAATGCAGTAATGCATAATATGGTACTTGAAGTGAAGTACCGACTGAAGAGGATGTAGCTTAATGATAATAATATGAATACCTATACAGAATATAAGATACGAATATTACTTGATGATAATTCCGTGCCGTTAACATTTCCCCTAGCCACGCTCATAGTTAGAGTTACAACTGCGTAAATCTATATTATGTCCCATTTGAAACCTAGTTGTCTTTATTGTTATTTCCCAGATGATAATATAAACATTTCCACAAAATGTACGAAACCCCAAAATAATTTAAACTATTCATAATGAACCTCATTAGATGGTATATTATAGGTAAACTATTATAAATAAAATCAAACACGTAAATTACCCCATTAAATTTAAATCACCGTGAACATTATTACTGAATGAATTTCATTAAACCCTAAATGATTTATACGTTTGGCAAACTTTTTTTTATGTTCCTAAAAACTTTTAATTTATGTTTAATTCTACAAATTAAACTCGAACACAATAAATCAATTTTACTGGTGTACTTTCTGATGTCTCATTTTTCTTTTAAGGTTTTTACATAATTTTAATAACATTTTTTTTCTCTGGGTATCATTGTTTGTTTTATTTAAATATTTTATTATTTGATCTGTGAGAAATAGAAAATCTTGCAAGATCTGCTTATCGTGCAGCGTTTATTATTTATATATAAAACTAAAGTTCACCCTATGTTTTATATATTTTTTCTAAGTGAATCTGTTAGCGATCTGGAATAAACAGTATCCGCAATAAAACTCGTATTTTTAACAGAAAAAATATTATTTTGTATAAAGTTGATGATGCAAATAAATGGAATTAATGCTTTACAGTTATTTAGAGTTAAATCGAAAATGATTGTTTCTTGATCTCATATATAAGTAAACAGCCACAGGTCCACGTCGTACGCATCGGACGGATCGCATCGAACGGACTTATTTGATGTAGTGCGTGGTAGTATGTCCACTGTATTCGGATTGCCGACGCGAGGGACATTTGCAATCGGATTTTCACCTTAAGAATTCGGATTTTCATAGTTAGCCGTGTGTGTGAGCCAAAATGGAATGTGATGAAGAAGAACTTATCGTGGTTTCTTATTTGTTGGCAGAGGAAGAGGAAAGAGAAAACAAGAAACGGAAATGTGGATACATGACATACGAGTATTCAAGAAAAGATCGCGATATGGAGATTTCCTGATTTGATAAATGACGACGTAAAATTCTTCCAGTATTTTCGTACGTATATACCTCTCCATAGTCTTACACAATTGTAATTATCCGTTCGATGTCTATGATCTCGGGTGATCGGTGGACGATTGCCGAATGCGAATGGCGGCCGAGCGCGGGTGTTCACTGGATCGGCAATCCGTATGACGTCATTGGCAGGCATCGGAATAGTTCCTCATCCTAAAATTTCCGTCGGCATTACCAACGGCCCGATACGTGCGGTCCGTCTGGTGCAGATCAGTGGACACACTGGTATAACTAACTATACAAAGAATTCTGAAATCCGTTTGATACGATCCGTTCGATGTGTGCGATGCCAACCCGTGGACGATTACCTTTAAGAAACGATTGAGGCATTTTAAGGCCGTTATTATTATTTGACGTCACTCGGAAAAAAAGAGACAACTCGAAAAAGGTTTTTAGCGGCCAAGTGGTATAAACCATCTTACACCTAGGTGTCAAGGGTATGCATCTTCTAACTAATTTCCACATGATTGAAGAAGCTTTAAAAAAAATTAAATTGTACGTGTTTAATATGTGTATATTAATCTAGAAAATACAATGTGGAATTATGCACACGAATACAGTGTTTATAAAATCATCACAAGTACACGAACACTACAAAAGACAACACAATAAATTGAAGACGAATACTGAAAGACTGAAAGTGGTAAAAGAAGCATTGGCCTATGATAGGCCATGACGGTATATACAATCTCCTTCCCGATAGCATGAAATATAAAATAATATCATATAAGATATGAATAATATGAAATTTATATATGGTACATAATCTATGTGATATTAAGTAATATGAAATTTAATATATCTAATAAAAAAAGATTAGAATAATATGTGTGTATGTAGTTAAGTGATACAGTGTGTATGTAGTTAAGTAATACAGTGTGTATGTAATTAAGTTAAGAAAGTGAAATAATTATATATTTCTGTTAACTTAATAAAACTACCGACATTTTCCGATTTTGATGATAGGAGTAGGGCAAAATCAAAAATATTTGCATGTTATTCATAACTCGGGAATTATCGTCTTTCTTTCAATAGTGACAAAACACAAACTGAATATTTTAGCAACATATTCATAGTGAGCTTCGAGGTTTATCATTACTTAAGCTCTTAGAAAATTTTCAATACGGAAGATTAAATTTAATAAACAGTTTCTAAAGTAGGCGAGACCGAGAGCTTGAATTTAGAGTATGAGTCGGATAGTGTGGTTCTTCCATCAGATCCGGAGTTAGTGCGCAACTAACAATATTGCATTATGGCGCCTTTAAAGGCAGAGCCGCCTCGCCGCAGATAGTAAATTGCATTCAGATGGGAACCGCACCAAGATTGAGTGAGAAGAGATAAGGGATGATAAACGATGTCAAAGGGATTGCGGGCATATTTCTGGCGGACTGCTCTCCGTACCCGCTGCCATCGCGAAGTTAAATCGCGATTTTTGATTGCATATTCACCGTCGCCTTTATCATTATGTCGGGCTGTCGGAGGTTATGATGAGGTTTTGTAACCGTCACGGACTCGCGGCGGAATAGTAGTGAAAGGTTTGTGAATAAAATGCTGGGTAGTACATTATCGTGTTGGCTTAAATAATTTACTTCGGTGATATTATGTGAATGTAAAACACAGTATGGGCCTCTGAAGGAGTTTAAAAAATTAATACACAGCAGAAATAGTTTAATGAGTTATTAATTGGAATAAAGGACACACCCATATCTAGAGAGTTTTATGTAAAAATAGGTCAAACTGAAACAATGGATCCATCATGTCATTTCTTTCATTCACCGTGGAGCTTTAACCCCTTCGTACATTTGAAAATACGTTGATTTAAAGATTTTTCCTTCCTATTTAGAGTGAATAAAAAATAACGGTTTTTTGTTTTCCATTTATTGCTAGCAATATTGGTTCTGCGCTCTATTTTTTCATTGGATACTATTTGATCATTTAGGCGGAAGCGATGTTTACATTTTTAAAAATAACGTTTGCATGCTTTCCGCATTATTTTATTTTTTTATTTCATTATTTTATTTTCTAATCTTGAACGCCTTTCGGCTTTTAAATAGTATAATACATAGACTATAATGTGAAAAATATGTAAGCAATAACGAGCCCTGATGAGCGTGCATAAGAACAAAAAAATTCAAGAATATCACAAGTACACAAAAGTTAGGACTGATGAGAGAAAAAAAAGTATTAAAAAGAAATGAAGTTGATAATATTACTATTTAATAAATAGGTATGTCATAAATATATTTAATTTTAAATACGTCATTACAATAGGTAGAGACATAACATTTTGCGGTAAGTAATACAATTACAGAAGGATATCCAGGGTGAGTATATGAGAGTAGATAAATGAGTTCGTGAGTACATCGAGCGTTTTCCGGCAGAACATCGTAAGCAACAATTTGACGATTTTCGTTTTTTTTTTTTATCGAATCCGTTCAAAATAGATATCCTCACAGACTTGTATCGTTAGGAATGCAGCATCCGAAGTCATATTAACATGTATTTTAAATTTTATCAAATGCTTTATGTTTTCCATTTTCGGCTAAGCAAAACATCGTATGCGCCAGATAGACGAGCACAATCTCATAGTATGTTCCTATATTAACCGCTTACGATAAAATTCGTCGTGAGTATATTCAGCACCAGCAATCAACAGGAACAGGCGCAAGCCAGTATGAAATAACTTATATTATTTAAACCATTTTATTTAATATCAATGTAATAAAAGTAACAATACAAATATAGAACGCGAAAGAAAAAAAATAATAAACTACTTTTAAGCAGGACTCAATAGAGGATGTAAAAAGGTTTATCAACAGTTCCTCTTAAAAAAAAATCTCAATTGGCTTTTAAGATACACTAAAAATCACGCAACAAAGACATACTCATACACAACAGACGGCATGAGCCCAAGAATAAAACATCGGAAGTAAAAACTAATATTGTAATGGAATATATTATGAAGCAGCCCGCAGTCCCTTCGGATTACGGCAGAAATAAAAGCAGTAAGAAATACTTCCAACGGAATTCAGAATTATTACAAATATATATATATAAATATTTCTCTCAAGAGGGAATGACGGAGAACATCGTCGGTATAATTTTTTTCGTATTTTTTTTACAAACAAATTTAATTAAGTTTTCTTTTCCCAAAAAATGGGCCAATTCCTTTTGTGAAATGTTCAAAATATAACATTAAAATAACAAAATATAGAATTTTAAAGCCGGATTATAAAAAGCCTATATTCGGCTAAATGCCAGAAAGGATGAATGTAAAAAAAAACATTTTTGGCTAACCAAAAAAGAGGAAAATAAGAATCGTACTTTTTACGTACTAGTTTCGATTTACAGAAGGTCTTAAACGCTCTTCATGGAGAGAGTGTGAACTTGCATTTTTCAAGAAAATATACCTTTTATAATGAGATCATTTGTGAGAGTGGGTCCAAAACCACGTACTATTTTATTTGGGGAGAAACAGATGGAAAAAGGGTGCAACGAAATTTGTTCAATGATGTTTACAAGTATCTGAAAATTGGAAATGGCGAAAAAAATAAAAGGGTTTGATGCGCTCTACTGTTATAGTTGTGCAGGACAAGTGAAAACAAAGGAAAAGAGCAATGCCAGCTGTGATTTCCTATTTTTTGTAAAGTGCCCTATTTATCAAATAAATAAATATCAATTACCTTTTGTCAGGACCCACAATGTTGCCGGTGGACCCGCTGCATGCTACAATCGAGTCATTTATTAGACGAAGGGTAATTTGGCACCGTCAGAATGGTTTACCATAGTATCAAACGCCAAAACTGACCCAAAAATTACAATGCACTTATAATGACTCATGAAAATTTCTTGGATTGGAAGTCATTTCATGGTAGGTTGCCAGCAAAATTTCATGATTTACGAAGTGCAATGATCGAAGCATCATCAAAAATCATACTTAATATGGAATCATTACCGATCTAGGTGCGACATTATCGACTATGATCTTCTGATACGATCAAGTCAAAATTATGCAGTCTGTTCATCTGGCCCGTCGCAGCAGCTATGTCCTGACAGGTTGAAATAGCGGAATTGAAATACAGAGGTGCTAAGGGAATAATTCCTAGATTAAGGGAACAATATCTCGCTTTTCCGTATAATGCTGATGTACGATATGTTCGCCAGGAAGTGGTGAGGAACACCAATAATAAGTTATGTATTATAACTTTATTTATTGAATCAATGTAGAAAATAATATTAACATAACCTAAATGAAACATGAAAACGGAAAAAAAACGACAGAAATTAAAAAGATTTCCGTCACATCTGGGACTCGAACCCAGGATCTTTGCATATGCGGGGCAACCGCTTAACCAACTTAGCTAATGAGACCAGTTCAATTTATATCATCTTCATCGATATCGTATCTCAAATTCAAGATTTGTTAATATTATTCTCCGTTTTTTATCCCATATTATTGGCAGTCATCTTATAATAATTTTATTGCGTTAAAATTGAATTTTTAGTACTCAACTTTTTATAATTAAATCGTTTTTTTTAAATCAAATAACAATGTTAATTATTAAAAAAACTAAAACTTTAAATCAATAATAAACTTACTATCATCTCCTTTTCTAATTTTTTTAAAACTAACTTTACAATAATTTTTCTTTTTAATTTTTTCCAGTTTAGATAAAATCGTTTTTCGATATTTTTAATTATTTTAGAAGGACTGAAGAGATCAAAACACTAATATTTTTCAATTTAATTTATTTAAATCGATTTTTTCAGAGTGCTATTTTTATGACTCATATGTTAATTATTAAGTCTTGTTTAAGTGCGTCACGGACACAATTTTATGTGGAAATTTGTGCATTCTTTGTTTGTTAATAGAGTTACCTGAATTTATTAACAAAATGGGCATTTAACTTTAACGAAAAGAGAAAAATGAAATTATTTATTTTTATAAGCAATTATTGAATTGCAAATAAATCCGAATAAGTATAACGACGGAGTGACAAATTTTACAATAAATAAAAAAATAATAATAAAACTATTTTAATTACTATTCAGCTTCCTTCGAAATATCATATTCATTGTGCCAAACAAAACATTGTAAGCGTGCGATAGATTGACATGGAACTAGAAAGGGGACGACAAAACATGGTAAGAGCCAAAAGTAGTTGAATGCGAAACAATTATAAAATTTTTATCAAACCGTATTTTAAATTTATATTAATTTATTAAACACAACCTGAGATATTTAAAAAGAAAACTCTTCCTGTAAAATGCAATTTTTACGCTTACTATGTTATGCCGGGAAAAGCCGAAATGTTTGCATTGCATCAGGGATACATTCCATATATCTGTGAAATATGCATATATATTACCAACATTTAGATTATATTTTTAATGGAAGTGTTGAAGGTATCTATATATTTTTTTTTAATTCACAAATTATTGAATTTTTGTTGCGATTTGTCATTGTATATGGAACACGCCCTTTGAGAACCTATCAAATTACTGTAGTAAAAACTTCTTTAACACCTGTTGAAAAAAAAATTCAACGTAAATTTTCATATAAATCTACTACGCGTTATCAAGCATCACATATTTTTTAATTGTCTGACGGTGTTAAAATATTAACGATCGAGTAAATAAATCTTTTCAATAGAAAAACATGGTTTTTAAATCGCTAAATGTTTAACATCCACAAATTTTTTTTTGTCTCGAATTAATTAATATAACATAGGGGTAATGGCCACAAAATTCAGCGTTCACTTAGTTTGCATGGGTGAAAGCGGTCGTAAGTCTCAATAGCATTAATTATTCCATACAATATTTATTATTACTACTCAGCTTCACGTATTCACTACAATCTTACTGAAGCATACGTCTAATGTATATGAACTAAATAATTTTCTTCGAATTTGCTCACCGAACAAAACAATTTTTTTAGCTATAGGAGGAGACAGTCAACTTAAAAAATGGGGCCGGAATACCAATGACGCATTTTGCAGGATGAAAAACATAACTTTGGCGACTAATTATGCAAAAGGGAAATACAAAGGAATACCAGGAAGAGGACGGATATCCTGGTTCTAAAACCTGCGAAATTGTAGAGAATGAACTTTCACAAGGATATGATAATATAACATATTCACCCATGTGTGTTGTATTTTCTCATCATATTGTTTTTACGGTTCCGACGTATTTATTCAAATTAATATTTTTAATGAGCTTATTTATTATTTTTATTTTATCAAGTACGTAAAAGTGGCAATATACCCAAAACTTACATATATGAATGTTTACAAAGCATCTCGCAAAAAATATACTAAACCAAATTAAAACAAGTAAAAGATCGAATAAAAATATTATGGGCAGGTACATACTAATTCCTTATTATTTAAATGAAAAATGTTTTTGTTTTAAGTCTCATTAATTTATTTATATATGTTTCTGAATTCGACCGGTTTCGATTGGACTCAACCTTTTTCAGGAATCTACATATATAAACGTATATGTGTACATTCCTGAAGAAGGTTGAGTCCAACCGAAACCGGTCAAATGCAGATATATATATATATATACGAGTATATATAAATAAAATAATGTGATTTAAAAAAGAAAACAATAACTTTGTTTACATCACTTTTATTTGGTATGGGTTTCTAGCTGAGTTTTGCCACTACCGCGCTTTTCGTAGACTGTCCCGAAAAGCTACGGTAGTGGCGAACCCGGTCAGTAAAAGTATATATCAAATGAAGTGATGTAAACAAAGTTATTGTTTTATTTTTTTAAATATAATGTCACATCACCAAGTTACCACATCATATGAAAAAAAATAAAAAAATAAAAATAAAATAAAAATAATGTGACTTAAAACATAAATATTTTTCAGTTGAATTATAATGTCAAGCCACAAAGTGATTATTTCCTTCGATAAATTAATTCCTTATTGTCTGTCACCTGTTCTGATGGTATACTGTTGGTACCTTATATTGAGTGTCTAATAAAGGGCATCGTCACATTAGAGTTCTCCTGACGTCAGATTACAAAAATATTTGAATAATATAAATGACATATGGTTAACTTTGCTTTTTTTTTTTTTTATATGAATACCTCACAAGAGTCCCAACTGCTCCCAACCGTCTGGAGCCAGTGAGACTATGGCATTCCCAATTGGGGAATGTTGTGAGGCTGAAGGTATTGGGGAGGGGAAGGAGAAGGGGAAGAGGAAGGTTGGGAATACCTGGCTATTCAGATCTGGTCACCAAACACAGCTAAAAGCCATTTCAAGCAACGTTTCAATTCTGAATGGTGGTCTTTTCACCAGGGCGATACTGAGAGTATCTTCCACTCTGGAACGTGCGCAATATACTATGTATTATTTTTAAATGAATTAATTGCGAAACAACACGAATTAATTAAATAAAATTTACTTGCGCACGCCGGGATTTGAACCCGCGACCTTCGGATTCGTAGTCGAGAGCCTTACCCCTCGACCATGGAGGCTTATGTCCCAAATGCTGATTTTATATACAATGGAGGATTGCCTGGTTCTCCGGTTAGTTAGTTTCTCGACATTTTAATGGATTTATCAAAGTAAATAATCCCAAGGAAAATTTTGTCAGCAGAAACTAATGCATTTTTTTTGTCTCCGCCGTCCGAACTACTTCATTCAATCTGTTATCTGGTTTGCAAATATTGTTGAAACCAAAATCAATGTCCAGTTTATTGCAATGACTTATTGAAGCTTATAAGCCCCATTGTAATATTTAAGCTTTGAAGAAGATAATATTGACAAATCTCAATGATATGGGAAACAGAGAATAAGATAAAGAAAATAATAAAAAGGTAATGGTCGCAACTTGGAATCGAACCCAGATCTTCTGTTCTATTGGGACAACACACTTCTAATTGAGCTATTGACACCTGATTTTTTTAATTAATATACTTCGCACATCTATTACAAAATGATAAATTTTTTTAAAGAGAACCGATAGTTCATTTAATTTTAAGACCTGCCAATATTTTCCACTATTAATTCACATATTTTTGGTTGCAACCATACAAAAAGAGAGAAGTAAAAATTATGGGAGTTATATTGGTAGTTCTCAAATTAAAACATGAGCTCGATAAAAATAAAGAAAAAATTAATTATGTATCTAAAACTCAATTGAAATACTGTTGTCCCGGTAAGATAGAGGATCTGGGTTTGATTCCAAGTTGCGACCGTAACATTTTTATTTCCTGAGCCTTTTTCTGTTTCACATTTCATTTAGATTTGTTAATGATATTTTCTTAAATGATTGAAAATCAATTTGTTTAATGTTTGTGAAATAATGTCAAAAAATTACAAAATTTACGTCATAATATTATTACTGGTAGATTGTTTCCTTTCAAGTCCAGATTAGGTACAAATAAACCATTTTCCTTTACGGGCACATAAATCTAGTCACGTTTTCGGTTTACGAGGGCCCTGCCTAAATGCGATGTTATGAAAAATGCTGAATTAGCGAACCGAATCTTTATACATCCCCGTTTAGAACTCTCCGCGATGGAGGAATAAACTTAGTATTATCGCCACTTTACTTTGTATTGCAATCAGTGTCGGGTTTCTCTAAAGTGTGTTTGTGCAGTTAACCCTCATAAACAAATAAGAAAATATAACAATTGTATTATAATAATACGACTCTTTAAACAGCGCACCTTTCAAATTCAGAGCTAAAAAATTCACCAGTTCACATAGGTAATATTGTCTGAAAGCTACTTCGAAATGACGATTACAAACTCAGCGACTATGGAACTTTCTGTCCTGAGAAATAGTTCATACAAAACTTACCTACTCCTGGCGCTTCGGCGGGAAACCGTGCCGAGCGTGTAAACCTTGGGAATCTTCTACGATATCGTGTGCGCAGAGATTATTACAAAATTTTGCATGAAATTATATATTTTCTGTAATAATCATGTTTTAGGTTTTTATTAAAATAACTTAATTACGGAAGTGGTTTTTTTTAATTTTATTTTGATTTCGTATTTAAAACATTTTTTTGCAACCTACGACATTAATGAATCGTAGAATTATTTCTTGTTGCTATTTTGCTAAATTCTGATGCAATGATATGATGAAATTCCTTTAGATTTAAGGAAAACAAAATTACGGAAAAGACCAACATTTTTTTTCACTTTTTTAATCTAAGATTTAAATCTCAATGAGAAAGGCTATTAACGGCCACTGATTGAAATAATTGCACATTAAATTTAATAATTTAAAATAATTCAATCTCATGTGGCGATATTTGATCCAGCAGTGTTTTTCACTTAATTACGAATATACAATGCTCTGGATAAGTTTTACTGTTAGGAATCAAATCGAAATAAATTTACTTCATTAAATAATATACTTCGAATTAATGTGGCAGCAATCAAAGTTCAATTCCAATTCATAACATATTTACTGGCAGTCAAATTGTGTTTTCAATTTTGCAAACAACAGCAGCAAAATATCAAAGAAATATCTAAGCACATATTAAATAAGCCCGTAGATACGTATTGACAGCATAAAATCAATGTTCGATATATAAATTTTTTTTTTTTACAACTAATAATAGTATACTTACAAATGTAATGTTACAATGCACATTCAGGATTCGATATCGACTTATAGCAACTACTCTGTTACATCAAATATAAAAACATAGATGACAGTGCTAATTGAAAGGTCAATTTCAACCGAAAGTAGTTTATCTGTCACGACAAATAAAATATTTAAAATATTACGGATATTTTTTTTAATTTTTATATGAATACCGCACAAGATTCCCAACTGCTCCCAACCGTCTGGAGCCAGTGAGACTGTGGCATTGGGGAATGTTGTGAGACTAAAGGTATTGGGGAGATAAAGGAGAAGGGGAGAGGAAGGTGGCGAAATACCTGGCTATTCAGATCTGGTCACCAAACACGGCTAAAAGCCATTTCAAGCTACGATTTAATTCTGAATGGTGGTCTTTCACCAGGGCGATACTGAGAGTATCTTCCACTCTGCGCAAAGTGCCCAAATATACTATATATTATTTTTAATTAATTAATTTTGAAACAGCACAAATTCATTAAATAAAATTTACTTGCGCACACCGGGATTTGAACCCGCGACCTTCGGATTCGTAGTCGAGAGCATTACCCCTCGACCATGGAGGCCGTCAGGATAGATTTTAAATAAGAACTGACATCAATATTAATGCTCAAACTAAAAAAAAGTAACACAAATTCAATATGATACCGGAATCATAGTTCAAATTTCAATATCTGTTATGCTCTTATGTTATTCTGTCATAAAAAGTAGTAACATAATACATTTGGAAAGATAAAAAATGTACAAAGTTAGGAAGAAAAGGTGCTCAGGTGCAATTGTTCGTAAGATCGTCTAATCAAAATACTTACATAATATCACTTTACTGATGCAGCCTATCTTGAGTGTACTATATCACTGGATTCGTGAATATAAGAGACTTTCGCTTTACTCTGTTTTAATATATATATATATATATATTAATAATTACAATGTTATGATTGTGCTTAAATTTATCAAATTAATGATAAAATCTGAAGACGTAGTTAATTTTTTATTGAAAATTTGAATCAAGGGTTTATAAAAGCACTTGCACTTAAACCGTCTGAACTGCCTTCAGAATAAACAAAGCCCTAGAGGGTACTAAGTCATCTATAAGTAAAGCTCTTGGCAAAATGTTATTGAATTATTTACTAGAAATTTACATGTTACAAGTATGTACTTGGCTACATCTAAAATTTTAATTCCACCCGAAGTGATGTTAAAAAATTATATGTATACGCCCTTGGCGTATGTCTTTGTCTCTTTTCTGGTATAAATGAATATCTGAATTAAGTAATTATTGATTACTGATATTGTAATTGCAATCAGACAATTCGGAATATAGAGAGCAATTAAATCAGGATCGTCGTTATCGAAAGATAGCAAGCAGGGTTTCAATTTTTTTTAGGAAAGTGTTTTCAGTAAGTAATTTATTACAATTTCTCCAAATTTTATAATAAATTTTCTAAAATAAAAAAAAGTTTTCAGATCCAACGTAACTTATACCAATTTCGGGGTGGAATTATTCACGAATGATAAACCTTGGCTCCGGATTGAAAGTGTATCTATCTACCTGTGAAATTGATGGCAAAGCAAAGATCGCATTTAATTGAAAGTGAATTCAGTAATCAGAATGATTGCAGAAATTCTTTTTCAATTCTATCCAAAAACCATTACTTATCCGTCATTTATCAAAATGCCAAACCGTTTTTACTGACGCCTCACTTGGCACGACCGAAGAAAGTCTTTGCTTGGCGAGGTGGGGCTGCTCCGCTGGGGTACGTGCTGTCTTCCCAAGGATTTATGAGAACTGCGATTCGGATTTGTGTATGGAATTGACTATATTCTATCAATTATCAAATATATTTTCACTGACAGAGAAAAATACATTTTCAGATTTTTTTTTATTTCAAAGAGAGACAAATATTTCCAGGTTACGAATAACCTGACAATATTGGAAAATCACACTAAGCAGAAAATATTGCTTGTGTCGTGTTGCAGGACTTTTCCAGCTGATAAATATACTAATGATGCCTACTCAACGTATTTTACACAACAAAGATGTGAATCAAGGGGATATTTCTGTTCCTACCTATATTTATTTATTTATTTGTACTGTTTTTTGCCTTTTATGGTTCTTTTTAACTACTTAATCGACGTATGGCTTTTCATTATCTCTGCCTACTCAATCTTACAATCTTGTCAATAGTTAAAAAGTGCCCTTCGTTTTTTATTTTATATGAATACCGCACAAGAGTCCCAATTGCTCCCAACCGTCTGGAGCCAGTGAGACTATGGCATCTCCAATTGGGGAATGTTGTGAGGCTGAAGGTATTGGGGAAGGGAAGGAGAAGGGAAAGAGGAAGGTGGGGAAATACTTGACTACTCAGATCTGGACACCAAACACGGCTTAAAGCCATTTCAAGCGATGTTTCAATTCTGAATGGTGGTCTTTCACCAGGGCGATAATTAGAGTATCTTCCACCATGGAACGTGCGCAAATATGCAACAGGGTTATTTTTAAATAAATTAAATGTGAACAACACAAATTAATTAAATGAAATTTACTTGCGCACGCCGGGATTTGAACCCACAACCTTCGGATTCGTAGTCGAGAGCCTTACCCCTAGACCATGAGGCCGACGTGGTACTAACTCAGCCACTGACCGGTCAGTGGCTGAGTTTGGTAGAAAAATACGAAAACCGAGAGTGTTTTTTAATAATTGAAGATAATATTAACCTTTTTTTAAAATTATTAATTATTTTTATTGAGATTTAAAAACCTCTTCGTAGTATTTAATCATTGAAGAAAATAATATTAACATATCCTAAATGAAAGATGAAACCGGACAAAAGGACAGAAACTAAATATATTTCAGTCGCATCTGGGACTCGAACCCAGGTCCTCTGCCTATCCGGGGCAATGCTCAACCGACTTAGCTAATGAGACAAGTTCAATTTGTGTCATCTTCATCGATATCATATCTCAAATTCAAGATTTGTGAATATTATCTTCCATTTTTAAACTCATATTATTGGCAGCTATTTTTATGATGTTTACAAAGTTCTACCCGAACTTAATTGCAAACTTAATCAGTGTCTCGAATTAACATCCGACTTATTATTTATATGAGACATCTATTGACTTTTTATAAATATCTAAAGAATTCAATTTTTTAATTATTAATTATATTTTATAAAAATTCATTAAATAATAATAACCCCTCTCACACAGAAACAGAAAAAAAGTATCGGTAGCAATTAGGACTCGAACCCAGAACCTCATACTCTATCCGGAACCTAGTCTATCAGGTCTATCAGGTCCCGGTCATGGGTCAATGAGGTTTATAACCTTCAATAAGTTATTAAAAAATATATATTTTGATTGTTTTCATTGGCTGCTTAAATCATTTGTGGCCCTTGATTTAAACGGTTATAATTGTCAATATTACATATTCTCTAAATCCACATTAAATGATTGCTCTTTGTCTTTGTGCACAGTATAGAGCTTATAGGATTTACTCGATTTCTAACAGCTAACCAAACAAACGAGAGAATGTTTGAAAAATTAAATATTTTCAACACGACTGAAATAGAAAACTTATAGTAAATGAAATCCGAATTACACGTGGCAAATTAAACACGACGTGATAATGTCAATACCGTTATTGCTATTACATAATATTATAACTTACAAAAAACACTAGTTAAATGAGATATTAATTGTGATGTTATTTGCCGTCTATCGTGATGTCATTCATATAGCGTCCTTATCACCCTTTTATTTTTTAAATCATTTAAAAATATTTATTTTCTTCGTTATAGGATATAGTTAAATAATTCTGCAATTATAAAATAGATAAATAAATTCTTAACAAATCATCAAGATCAGCGTTATTGTTTTTTTTCTATTGCATATCATCTAAAAGTTTTAATTCTTTCAATAATCAATACGAATCATATAAAATCCATCAACCTAAGATTTCGTTACAAAGGCCATCTTCATTTTGGTGCACAGAAGTTGGGGGTAGGTTTTGATAGGTAGGAAGTAGGTTTAAGGGTACCTCTGTGCCTTCTTCTCAGCGGGAACTAAAAAGAGCTTCGGGGAAAATAAGGTTGTGATATGGGTTCCAGAAGCTTATTTGAATCTGATTTGAGAAAATTCTCTGATTTCTGTATACATTTTTCGTTTGATTAATGGTTCTTTGGAAATAAATAAATTGTTGTTTCACCTTATTTGTTTCCTACGCTACTTGCGACGAAAGAGTAATTCGAAAGAGGGAACTGACCAGATTTTTTTCCAGACGACTAACGTTTTAGAAAATTTTAACGTTCATTTCGCCCGCACGGGTAATTGAAATTACTTAATTACTGTGGAAAACGTAAAAAAAAAAAAATTGTTTCTTATTTGCAACATAATAATAATGAATTCGCAAAAGCACATGGTGAATAAATCATATAACTCCAGATTATTGTGTTGATCTAAAGATTTTTTTTGCGTCATTCGTTAAGTTAGGTTAGGCATTTTTTATAATTAAAAATCTGTTTGTACGAACGTTGAGTACTGGCGTCCCGAAATTTGTACAGCTTTTTGGTAAACGCAACTTTTTTCAGATTTTAACATTTCCATTTCAAGATATGGAACCACTGAATTGATAGACTTGCCCTAAGTACGATTTTGACAGCTAGTGGCAAAAATCACGTGACTCCCATTTTGGCACCAGATTTGGTTCCCTGCCGTCTACGTATGCTTAGTGCGATTTTGACTGCGGTGAGCAAATTCAAAAAAAAATATAAAAACGGTCAAACTAAATACTCGAACAAAATATTCAGTTTTTTAAACAAGCCGAACCTTTTTACTGGGTTGATGTTTTTTTATCTAAATTTGTGGCATGACTAGCTCACCCCGGCCCCTGTTATTTTTCTTGATTTCCTTGGCGTATTAGGGCATCTATATGTATTATTTGCTCTGGTATGGAGCCTAGAAAAATCTGGGTAATAACCAATAGCAGTAATTACGTAAGTACTTAATTAGTCAACGTTTCATAAAGTGGCAAGAATATACCTACTTATAAATATGTACACAACGTAAAGGAATAACAACGAAATACTCATTCTATTGAACTATTATCTATGTTAACAATTGCAAACATAAAATTATGTGTGTACGTTAGAGAATAAGAATAAAATTTAATTACCCCCATTGGGCGCAATGAACAAACGGCAAGTACAACATGAGAGTCCCAACTGCTGCCAACCGTCTGGAGCCAGTGACACTACGGGATACACGGGAGTATTTTGTAAGGCTGAAGGTGGTGTATGGGAGAGAGGAAAGTGGGGAAGTACCTGGTTATTCAGATCTTGTTATCAAACACGGCTAAAGCTATTTCAAGGAACATTTCACTTATTAACGGTGTTCTTTCACAAGGGCGATATTGAAAATATCTACCACCCTAAAACGTGCTGCAAAAAATATACTATTGATTTTTTTTAATGAATAAATTGTGAAATGACACAAATGAATCAAATAAAATTAATTTTGATTAGGACCCGCGACTTGCGGATTCGTAGGCAAGGATCGTGACTACTAAACTACGGAGGCAGTAGAGGTATTAATAAGTAACATGTGATTTCATCCGCGGACTTATTTTTCAAATCATTGGAATTTGATCAACGTTTTCATGGATTTTACACTGCGGTAGGGTTGACGTTTGGGTGAATTCAGTTTACGTCACCGTAGCTCAGGCTCTTTTAAAAAAGTATTGTTATTCAAATACATATTTTTTTAAAACTACAATTAGGTAGTTTGTCAACAGGGATAAAAATAATTAGTTTATTAGATTTAATTTAATTAGTAGTTCATTCCTATTATTGAAGTTGGTAATGCTGTTTTAATAAACTACACCTTAAATTTCTAATACCGCTTCATTAGCAATAGAAGTTTGATTCTTACCTTCTAGAAATATTCTCTCCTATATTATTTTCTTTTAATATTTTAAAAGGCAAAACTGTATTTTGTGAATGTTTTTTTCAGGAACCATTATTAAAGCTGATTTTTTTTTCAATTTAAAATCAGCGTGATCTGGCTACGTCATTCTGTACATCCACTAAAAATAATGGCTTATAAAAAGTAATCAAAAACATCGTGGTTTTAAAACGAATGATGCAAAAATGATAACATAGAAGCCTATATAATATATTATTTTTTTAAATATTTTTTGAATGCGCTTTCCCTATATTTAATAATATCATATAAATGTGAAATGGGTTGCTTCAGACAGAATTTTGAAGCAGACATCACGAGTGCACCCAGTGACTTGCATTGCTCTATGACCGAAAGTAGGATGTGTATAGTTTTTCAAGTTCGGGTACAAAATGTCTATTGAATATTTGAAATTTACTATTTTATTATCATCTTCCGCTGATTGTTATGGCTAACTGAATAAATAAGCGTACAAGTTCCTTAATAAATTCGTGGAAAAGGGATATTTTGATCAGAGGTTTGTCGTATGTTTTGATTCACTCTATTCAGGATGGGCTCAGTTTTTCAGCTTTTATATACTGCACGGTGCACGCCATTGAGTGCACTAATACTGTAAGGTGTTTTATCAGACTTGTATGAATCATTTAGGGCCGGCTTATTATAACTATTCGCTTGCAAGGATTGGTACCATTTTTCTCTAATATTTTAACTACCGCCCCTTTTTGGCGTTTTTTAACGTTCATCAGATTATCAGTCTATTGACAGTTGTCATTTGTAACTCGATAATCGTACGCTACTGTAATATAAAAAGGCAATATATGATTTGCGTCTGTGAAATGGATTCCTCTTCGAGCAGTGAAAGTGATGACGATTGAGTTACGATTATTCAAGACAAACAATAAGGATGCGAACGAATAACGGTCGGTTAAAGAAAAAACGGTTCGTTAAGTAAAAGAAATTTGGTAGTTTTATTATAAAATTATAATACTGATAGATAATTTTGTCATAACATCATCGCATTTCAAGATCGGTTTCAAGTTTAAATATTATTTTAACATTGATTATTTTGGTCTTAGTCGCAAACTGTCTCCGTGGTTAAGTGGTTACGAACCTCGGCTACAAATCCTAAGGTTGCGGGTTCGAATACCAGCACGCGTAAGTAAATTATATTTTAATCATTGAAGAAGATAATATTAACACATCCCAAATGAACCACGAAACCGAAAAAACAACAGAAATTAAAAAGATTAGAATATATAGCTTATATACATTACAATAAATTACCTGACGATAAGATGCTTATTATTTGAAAGAATACCTTAAGGATTAATGCTGTGATATTGTGTCTCTGTAATAAGTATAACTATATAATGTACCAGTGATGTCTTTCTTTATAATAAGTGTCTCTGTACACTTATATTATAATGTACCAGTTATATGTCTTTATTACAAATGCGAATTATGTGTTGTAAATGTACTGTGAACGTTTTTTTTTTTAATATGAATACCGCACAAGAGTCCCAACAGCTCCCAACCGTCTGGATCCAGTGATACTATGGCATTTACAATTGTGGAATGAAGGTATTGTGGAGTGGAAGGAGAAGGGGAAGAGGGAGGTGGGGAAATACCAGGCTATTCAGATCTGGTCACCGAACACGGCTAAAAGTCATTTCAACAACGTTTCAATTCTGAATGGTGGTCATTCACCAGGGCGATAAGGAGAGTATCTTCCACTCTGTAACGTGCGCAAATATACTGTATATTATTTTTAAATTAATTAATTGTGAAACAAGACAAATTAATTAAATTAAATTTCGGATTCGTAGTCAGGAGCCTTACCCCTCGACCATGGAGGCCGTCAAATGTTAATTATTTATCTTAAATATTAAGTATGTTTGTTTCTAAAAACTGTAGTACAGGTTCTGCATGTAATCCCACAATGAGTTTCTTAACTCTTGGGAATACAATGCATAATGTATTGTATAATTTTTATAATAAAAAAATTATTAAAAAAAAAAACGGTAGTGTCTGATTAGACATTTTTCTCTAAAAAGCCAGTTGCGCGTGGAAACATTAAATAAATAATTAAAATTCCTCCAATTGGCATTTCTTTTTAAACCTCAACCGCATGAAGTCCCTGACGAAGTATTATGAAAACAAATTTCAAAAAGGTAAATTAGTATATAATTTGATAAAAAGAGGTTATTTTACCCGGCCCAGAATGACAGCGAGGCAATTACCATTTGAATGCGGAATTATTCCAATTGGTCTGTTTTTTTCGTTCACTTCTCATTAGGGCCGTAATGTGGCGGCCGACTTTCCAAGAAAATCTTTACAAAATTTGTTTTCTTCCGAACTTTCACCGCCGAAATATTGAATTATTGTACTAATGAAAAAATACGGTTACTGCCTCGGCGGAGCGTAGCGCCGCACAATTGATATCTCCAGACCAAAGATTTTCAAATTACAGATTTATATGTTTTACCTCTGTTAGGTATCATCCTTCTCAGTTTTATTTGTATTTTTTTTTATGTTAGTACCGCACAAGGGTCCCAAATGCTCCTAATCAGTAAGGTGAGGCAGAATGTTGTGGGGTGAGGAAGGAGATGGAAAAGAGGAAGGCGGAGAAGTGCCTGGCTATTCAGATCTGATCACCAAACATGGCTGTAGTCATTTCAAGCAACTTTTCGATTCTAAATGGTTGTCTTTCATCAGGGCGATACTGAAAGTATTTACCACTTTGGACCGTACCACAAATATACTAAAATTGTTCGGCCATCACTAGGGTTATTATTGTAATTTGCATCAGTTATTCATGTATTTTTATGATGGTTTCTTGTAATTACACATAATATATCCAGAATCCTAAAAAAAAAATCGTTTTTATTTTTTTTATTATTTTGTAACTACAAAAATAAAACACCCAACAAATTTCAAAACACTAAAACTCCTAGCGCACGTGAGATGAACCTTGATAAAATTGCATTTAAGAGGAACGGCTGCGCGGCCTGTTTCATACAAAACAAATTTTGGATTTGAGGCCAAAATAACCACCTAAACTTGGATGATCTTTTTTTCAAATTAAAGGTATAGTAAATATCTGTACGCATGAGAAGTATTTTATTTATTTTTGTTTCTTAACCGACGCCGAGGTCTTAGGTTAACTGTTTTATACAACGTTTAAGTTAAGTTTAACGGAGTTCGGTCGACAAAGTGAAGTAATAAATAACACAAGAGAACAGACCGAACTCCTCTTAGTATTAAAAGATAATAAACTAAAAGATATGTTTAGAGATATAAGAGTTATACGTTAGAATTCCCTGATTGTGACTGGGCCTGGGACCCCATATTTTTTCTAGTATGCACAATAAAATTTTAAAAAAATGTGCAAGAGGGAGGCAGTTTGGGTTGATAAGAAGAACATGAGACTGCCAATTTAATATAAAGTATAAGGATTTTCTGATAATTACACAGCCCTTGCCACAAGCTCATAAAATACTCGCCTCAGGCGAGTTAGGGACGTACTACATTTTAAACAACATCGCGCCAGGCTTAGCGCTCGGGGGTATAAATATGGGCACACCGTCCGTACCAAGGCACTCTCTTTCTTTACCCAACCCAACGCTACCTCTTCTACTGGGACCTGCAACTGCCATTGACTTCCCCTTGGACCTCCGCCTCTTCCTATCCTTGGATACCCGACCACACCAGTTCACAAAATTTACAAAAATCGAGATTGTTTCTCCTTGCAAAGGAACAATATTTGGAGACACGGAGCGAGCCCGATGCCCTGGACATTACGGCTACTGCAACGACTTGACCAACACTCTATTTTACAGTCTATGTACTGGACCCCGAAATATTTGGAACAATATGGACAGTGTTAAATTGATCCAATAGAATATTTTTTAGTGTAATTGTTGTAAGTCGTGAACGTCTAACTCCTTAAAAATTAATTCAACGCTCGTCCTTGAAGGAACTTTAAGCATTACTTTCAGAAGTAATTTATGAATGTTTATTAGAAGCTCCAAGCAAGCTATAGAAATTAACTCTTATTATTATTAACCCCCAGCGCCCCTGGCGGAAAACCTTCTCAGATTCATGTATTAAAAACAATGGCATCCTCACCTCTCGACTTGGATAGGCCGTATAATCTCTATACCTTATTTGTTTAGGTCATGTATCGTTTATCCTTTATCTTAACGTCCATTTTTTTAAAATTCAATATAACGTACATATGTACCTATATACATATAAAACTACCATCTTAATAAGGGTGTGTCTAATTGTCGTACACATACTTTAAACACCTTAATATAAGCTCTTCACCATAAATCCCTAAAATGTAACCAATATTAACTTTTTAGTTAGACCTCGACATCCAATTATTAGACATTCGAAAGAGATGAGTCTGGTGTGATTTTATTTATATGTGGATACATTAGAAATAAGAGTATTTTACTTCCCATTTGTAGATTATGGACGTTATAATAAAAACCAAAACCTTTATTAACTCGTGCACCTTTGTTGCATAATTCAAAACAATAATCTGTAGAAAATTCACAGGAAAACTTTTTCTTATTAACCTAAATTCCTGTATTATACAAAGTAAAGTAAATCATGTGCTTCAAGGTTTAGGGAATAAACCAATTAATTAACTCTTGTTGAATAGGGATTCAGTTCCAGATCTGCGATTAGAACTTACCCCTCGCCTTCACTATTTTACTTAATTGATAAGTAATGAGAAATTTGATCTGTGGACACAATGTTGTTGATGCTATAGAAAAAATCACAATAGTCTAGACTCCGTATCTTGTCTAGTTATAACATCAACAGTTTGTAAAAAAAAGGACAAAACAAAGATATATAAGGAAATTTCGTTTTCTTTCATTATCGTTGTATTTCTTTAACAATAAATCATACTGTGTCGGCTATACTTAAGAGGTTGCTAGACTCTAGAGTCTATGTCTAGACGATCACGCATTCGCAATAAGTAATAAATAACCTTTAAATACTTCTTCAATAAATGCAATATCATTTTGTTGCGTCATTTTCAATAAAAATTACTAGTAAATTTAATAATAAAAAACATCCCAAATATTTTTTTTTTCCAACCAGCTTTTCATACTAATTATAAATTTAAAAAAAGGTATTTAAAATAACAAGGATAAAGATGGTAAATTAAATATATCGCCTTTT
>JAHDVE020012408.1:0-58555 GCA_022606495.2 Halesus radiatus
TCAACTATTGTTTGATTGCTCGCACTTATCGGTCGCCGTCACGCCTCGGCAGACTGGACGGCGCTATTAAATTTTCTTGGCACACTCGCACTCGCTTGAACGAAAAAAAATCGATAAAATATCTTCGTTACGCTTCATCGGTCCGACGTTTTAGAATTTATTACTATTTTAAGATTAATGGCGAGTTCTGCTTCCTGCAAAACGTACTCGGTTTCTGGATTTTATACTTGAATAGGTAATTCTTTTATTAGCAATAATGATTAAATTATAGGCCGCGCAATTATAGTTTACCCAAATAACATAAACTTAGGATTATGTGTATTGATGCATATGCATTCGATTTTGGAGGCAAGTATGAGTACCGCCGCCCCAGAAAACATTAATTGCTGGTTCAGTGCTGCAGTGGTTCGGTATGTTAGATGACTTAGCAGGGGTGCCCGGGTTTATGGGGTGAGGTTTGTCCAGGTCTTGGCGGCGGATGCGTCTGCCCACCAGCTGCATGGTGGACCGGATCGGGAGAGACCGGTTGAGGGAGACCCCTCGACCTTTCTAGTCGAACTCTCCGAACCCATCGCCTTACACCGCAGTAGGAGGGATGGATTAATACGGCCACTTCTATTACATACTAGTTGAAGTACCCGGCTATGCCTAGGGTAATGAATGGTTTGGAGTAAATTTACTACCCCTATCCCTACCCCTACCCCAACCCCAACCCCTATCACTACCACTATCCCTATACCTACTCCTACCCCTACCCAGTAATTTTCATTCTATTTTGAACGTCAGGTATGCAAAGTTTTATCAAGAAGTACCAAAATTCCGCTTTAAGGCGGTGCGAATTTGATGGTCTAGAAATATCACAGGTCATTTAATTAAATACTGCAGTTAGAACACACCTTGGCCTTTCGTACGATCGTCAAATTTTTTTGTGTGTCTTTTTATAAGCCTAGAAAAAAATAAAGTATCAGACCTAAAAAAAAATGCTTAAAGCGCAGAATCTCCTACTCACGAACCGTTTTTTCGATATTGTCGTATTGTTCATTGTGGAAAAATAAGTTTTTTAGAATATGACCATAAAACATTTTAATATTTATGACTGAGCTTTACAAATTAAAATAAAACACGCGTTTTGATGACCTTTTTTTGCGTAAATCAAAACATGCGGCCGATCTTAAGCGGGAATTTCGACCTTGTCACCACCTGCATAAG
The DNA here is from genome assembly GCA_022606495.2 of Halesus radiatus. Classification (NCBI taxonomy): domain Eukaryota; kingdom Metazoa; phylum Arthropoda; class Insecta; order Trichoptera; family Limnephilidae; genus Halesus; species Halesus radiatus. The sequence goes on from JAHDVE020012408.1 coordinate 1,210, forward strand.
GAGTGGATGATTTCGTTGGAATTTTAGCAATTGGATGGCCTTAGGGGTGGGATTCCTTCCCTGGGAAGGGGGGATGAGGTGATTTTACGAAAATTCATGTAAACAGTGGCCTTCCCCCTGTTTAGAAGGTCAAGTGTGCAAAAATTCAACAAGCTCGAAAAAAAAACTTAAGATTTGTATACAAATCATACAAACACCGCCCGTCCGGGACATTCTTCTTTTTATAATATTAGATTACGTATATTTAAAATTACCTATTTTTAATTACACTGGATTTTTTTACCGAATCGAATAATGAGTTTGAAACACGCTGTATGCGAGGAATGCCTTTGTGTGAGTATTGTTTAGGCTGCAATACCTATACGCACGCTCTAGGTACATAGTGCGCATGAATTAATATATTATGTACCTATAATTATAATAATACAGTTCGCACAAACTAATTACTTATTGCCAGTGTTTCCCAACGTTAGGCGCACGCCCCACCGGGGGGCGATTTTAATGTTTTGGGAGGCAATGCGTAAATCATTAAGAAATAATATGTGTAACCATTTGTTGTTATAAAATCTCATTAGTATAGAAACTGATTATTTTTATATTGCAACCCTGACTTTCAGAGAAAAAAAAGATATTTTCATATGAAGCGGTAACTTGGTGATGTGACATTATAATTTATAAAATAAAACAATAACTTTGTTTTACATCACTTTATTTATACTTTAGCCGACCGGGTTTCGCTACTACCGTAGCTTCTTCAGGGCAGCATACAACTAAACTATGAACTAAGATGCACATGTGTTATGGATTGATACAAACAGGCTAGTGAAGGGCCAAGGGTGGGAGATCACCAGGTACCTGCTGACCGGGAAGGGAATGTACCTTGTTTATTGGGAATAATTTAAAGATTGGACTTTTATTTAAATTTATTTGATTATTTATGAGTCTACTATTAGTGTTTTTTGCTTTCCTTATTTCTAATGCTTCTAAGTTATCTAACCGAATGCCGGTTACATTTTTATGCAACACTAACCAAAATGTCAACACATGTTGAGGTTATAGTTTAAGGTATATTCACATCTACCAGCACCGTGCAGGGCAGACACGGCGGAGTATTCACACCACACCTTATGAAAATGTGTTCATAGATAATGTTAGCAACCAATTTTACCATGTCTACCACTTTTGTGGGCTTTCGAGTTGCGAATTCTTTGCACTGAGGGGCGTTTGAGGGCGGGGAAGAGCTACAGAGGGCGGTGGAGGACTGAAATGGGGGGCCAGGGTAATAATTTTTCCTCGTGAATTAAAATTAGTCCTACGTTGTTGCAAGAATCATTCATATGAAACACACAATTTAATATTCTATTTATTATACGTAATTAATGAAACGCGTGATGGGCTTTTCCCCTTGCAAACATGCAACTTTCACTAAAGATGTTTAAGTCTGAACTAAAATAAAGTTTCGCCCGCGGTGCTTTTCCCGTTGATTGTGAAAAAAAATTTCTTTGGATGTGTAGATTTTTAGAGCGTCCGGCATGGCACGGCCGAAATAAGGTTGAGAAACACTGTTAAAGGTGATAACTATGTATTGTATTATAATTACATATTATCATTCGAACCATACGGTGGATTGTATTCGTGTTTATTCAATTATTCGGTACCTACTAACCAGTGGCGTGCACTCCACAAAGGCTGAAAAGCTGTGCCTACCCGGAAAAAAAACCACCAACGTAAAGCGAAATATATTTTTTTAATAAATATATATAATAATAATAATAACAATCAACAGAATATGATAATAAAATGGCCAATTTCAAATATTCAATGTGGAATTTATACCCGAACTTTATATCTACACATAGGTTATCTTTAATCATAGATCAATGCATGCCACTGCTACTAACAATATTATAAAATCCTTGTTTGTAATCGTGTACGGGTATATGAGGGTCGGTTTTCTTTCGTGGTTTAGGATTGGTCGAACCTCGCTACGTCATTTTCATCATTTATCTGTAAAAACAAAAACATAAGCAGAAAAACTATATTTATTTAATATCAACGGTATAAATATACCATAAACAATAATTGCATGTCATAGTTAAATACAAGCATTATAATAAAGTACAAATAATTTTAAAAAGTAACTATTAAATGCGGCATTAGATTGTACAATGACATCAGAAAGTAAACAAAGATTAAATGTAAACGAAGGATATAAAAATAAGAGATATGCGTATATATAAAACATACAAGCAGACTTAGATTAAATAAATATTGATTGAAAATATATGACAATAAAAAACACATAAATTTGTTGTAGACCACTTTTATTTTATTAAAACTCTACCGGTTTCGGAAACACCCTTCCTTCATCAGGAGAATATTAAAACTAACTTATGAGATAGAATATTGACAAGACATATAAATTTTAGGTGTTGGAGTGGGGGTAAGCAAATGGGAAGGGGTAATTGTAGGATTTCCGGGAAGAACAGAGCGATTTATTGGAAAAATTTTAAAATTCCTACAATTACCCAGGTGTTAGCAGGTATCTGCCCTTTCGAAAAAACTTTATGTGAAATAAAATGAAACCATTTGCATATTTTGTCTAGGTTGCAGTGAACCACCCTGTACCGAGAATAGGATAAAATTTTCATTATAATTCAATCAACTAAATTGTTATATAATGACTACCAACATATTCGCCGTTACGTGTGGCGATTACAATGGTAAATGCGACGCTATCGGGGAGAAATATTATTACAGGTGGTCACTTATTGGCAGCCATTCACAAAGGTAGCTATGCTGGTACATATGCACGCTGTACAGTACAGGTACAAACGGAGTAGGTGCCTATACAGTATCAGCCACTTCGTTCTGCGCTCTATGCCGGAGCTCCGCGCTCGTTAGCGGAGAAAGCATTCTCACTCTCCTCGGTCGTTGCGAGCTTCCCCTCCACCGCTACCGCCACCGGCGAGCCTGTCCGAGTGCGCAGTTTCCGAAGTTTCCCGAGCATTTCCCGAGCCGCGTCGAGAGCCTAGCCTCGCAGGCCGTATTGCGCTCGACATTATTCGACCAGGCCGTGCTGTGCGCGCGCGAGACCCCGCGATGGATTTTTCTCATGTCTTCACCCTGGGTAGCCGAACTTTGGTTACCTGAATATCCTCTCGCGAGCTTCGGCCATTATCTGTTGAGCTTTGGGGCTCCGATACCAACGGCAAACCGTCGGGCAGTGGTCAGTGGTCAGTACCCCACCTTTCATTATTTACCTATTCTAATTAAACAAATATGCATCGCTGCCGGATGAACGCGGAAAGGTGCGCTGTGAATACGATTTAGTAAATAATATTTACCTTGTAACAGTTGAATAAATGCTACGTTGCAAGTAACAGCAGAGAACCAACGAACTGTAAGTAAATACAATTATCATGCTTAAATGCGTAAGGCAAAATAAACAAACATCGTCCGCGGAGTCACGAGACGGCGCGAGCGATGTAATCATTCATTCAATTATTTAAACTTCAGTCTTATGGGAAAACACCGTTGGCTATAGACAAGATAAGGTTTCTTAAGTGAATGTAGATAGGATGCCAGTGCACTGGATGAGAGCTGAGGTGTGTGCAAGCTAACATACCCTGGAGATATACCAATATTAAATATACGCGCGCCTTTTGAGCGTGGAATTATTACCTGTCCGAGTGTGTCCTAATTCCGCACACACTCACTCCACTCTGTACACTCCACACTTTTGCATCGACCTCTCTATTGTTCCCATATCTATATTTACATTTAACCAGGTACCGCATATTACAGCGCTTTCCAATTCATATATCCACCGTTAAATTAACACAAAACTGTCACTAATCTTTGATTAATTAATGCAACAAGCACAGCTCACGATACTTCCATGGAAAACAGAAGTAGATACCTGTTTAACAATCTACTTATATTTTGGCTCCATCGATTAGCTTTGTAAATAGATCCAACGTCGGTATTCTTTCAGGAAATGTACTGAACTTACCATTACGTGTATTCCTCCACATTGTTTGTATACGCTTTTCACAGGTAAATAATCCATATCTAGCAGGTACCGGCACAGTGTTATGTTAGAATACACCTGCCTACTGGCTACCTGCTTCCTGCTACCTGCTATACCTACATGTGATTACTAAACCTTTTGTAAGACGCAGATGAAACACCTTTTTATATCCGCCAGAGCCTTTTCCTTCGCGAGATTACTTCCTTTCCCCATCTTTCCTTTTCATTTCCCTCTTACAACTTCTCACGCAGTGTAAGATCAAATACGAGTATATCCATAATGTACCCACGCTATGTCACTATTGTTATGTATTGCACGTACTAAACTACTATGAATTACTAAACCTTTTGTAAGACGCAGATGAAACACCTTTTTATATCCGCCAGAGCCTTTTCCTTCGCGAGATTACTTCCTTTCCCCATCTTTCCTTTTCATTTCCCTCTTATAGCTTCTCACGCAGTGTAAGATCAAATACCAGTATATCCATAATGTACCCACGCTATGTCACTATTGTTATGTATTTCACGTACTAAACTGCTATGAATTACTAAACAGTGAATAAGATACATGATATTATAAACATCCTAGCTTAATTCTTTTAATTAAACAGCTAGAAAACCCAATAATAACAACGCACAAATAACTTTTGTTACACACACAAATACCATGAACCATTATGTTTAGGCCACCCGGTACCCCTATGAAGAATCTTAAGTATTTTACGTAATTAATGGCATTACGTATCTACCTACATTAGAATTTCGTTTTAATGTCATTAGAGTCATCGCCAGAAAGGAAAACACGAAAGAATTCTCTTCCAGTTCTGCGTGTTTATTTATTTTGTTCTGTGGTGTGTAGCTTCCTAACTACACAATAAGTAGATTAAGTAGTTATATATTTCTACGAAATTGCTCAATTGATGTCATAATAGGCAATCAATGGTCTAATAAGGCATTTATTAGGTCATTGTCCCCTTTCCTAATGTAGTATTTACTTGATAGGAATCAGGAATTTCTTTCATCGACAGATTCTTTTGATCCTCTGGTAGAACATCATATTATTTATTCTCACGTTATTTCAATACTCTTTTCCTATTTTATAATAAATTTATGAAGCGAAAATGAATGTTGAAGCTTTATTTATTCTACGCGTTTACATTTTCCATAACATTCTCGGCGATTGTTTTACGATGCCAAACAACGCAACAAAATATAAATTTTTAAAAATATATTAAACGGTGAGAGATTTTCGGAGATACGCTCGAGAAAATAAATAAGAGATAAATATAGTAAAATTGCGCAAAATATGATGTTTTTGCTGAAATGGCGCGCCGCAGAAGATACTTGTGTATTTTTTCAGCAGCTTTTTGCGAAAGTGAGTTATTAACTGGCTATGATTTAAGTCAGACATTCTAACGAAATAATCGGCGCGGATAATATAGAAATGTATTATTCACAAAGAATGTCACATTGTAATAATATTATAAAATAACACGACGGATATTAAACCGAGCGAATACTAAGCGGAAGAAACAATATGAACACAAAAGCGTTTGTTTTCGTAATCCTTTTTGGCGCCTTCGAGTCTACGGCGCCTCCACAGTACAGTGATAAAATCATACACTTAAATTTCTAACAGTGGATTAGTCGGTTTTCAATATGAACATATTAAACGAGCTAATACTTTGTTTTAGGAGAGAATATTATTTATTGAAGAATGGACCTGGTTGGTAGTTCGGTAGGTACTAACTGTACCACTGTTTAAAAATAACTGCTGAGGCGATGCGGTTTCTATTTATTGTTTATGGTTCGTTGGGTGTTGGATTTGTATAAAGTAATTTACAAAGTTAGCATGGAACGCCACTATATAGCAATATTTGCAGCTGTTTCTCGTATATTTATTATAAGCCGAACTTTCCCGCATTTTCAAAAACAACGTAATACGTCGATGCGAAGGATTCAGAGATAGGTTCAATAACTTACTGTTTTGGCTTGGAATACCAAACAAATCGTGCGAAATACGATAACATTATTATCTTTCTCGCCCAACGAACGGTGACGGTGGTGTTATTATAATACTGTATTGCAAATTGGAATCGTATATTAATGGATACCTACCCGATTACGGCGACTACACGTTACACATTACCTACATATTACTCGTATTCCCTACAGATTACAGATACATTAGGTAGGTACCTACCGTTTCCGTATTAATCGTATTCACTATAGATTACAGATATATTTGGTAGGTACCTACCAATTACGTATTAATCGTATTCCCTATAGATTACAGATATATTAGGTAGGTACTTACCGATTACGTATTAATCGTATTCACTATATATTACAGATATATTAGGTAGGTACCTACCAATTACGTATTAATCGTATTCCCTATAGATTACAGATACCATATATTAGGTAGGTACCTACCGATTACGTATTAAGGCGATGCAATGGTAAGTAATGGAAAATCATGTGTTTTCGGTTTGAGAATTTGATGGGGTAGAAATATCATAGACGATTTAATTAAATACTGCAAGTAGAACACACCTTGGCCTTTCGTTCAACCGGGCATTTTTTGTTGTGTCTTTTTATAAGCCTAGAAAAAAATAAAGTATCAGACATTAAAAAAATGTTTAAAGCGCAAACTCTACCTCTTTTCCGATATTGTCGTATTGTTCATTGTGGTAAATTAAGTTTTTTACTATATGACCGTAAAACATTTAAATAATTATGTCTGAGCTTTAGAGAATAGAATAAAACACGCATTTTGGTGATGGTTTTTTTTGCGTAAATCGAAACATGCGGCCGATGATAAGCGGGAATCTCAACCTTGTCGCCACCTGCATAAGGAGCGGGTGATTTCGTTTGAATTCTAGACGGTGGATCGTCTTAATCGTACTCCCTACAGATAACAGATATATTACGTAGGTACAGAATACATTATTACCTTCCGATTCATGTTAACTACTCGTATATACTCGTACCTAGTATGTAATACTGTTTTTTTTTCTTTCTAAAAATTGCTCAAATTTTTTTTATCATACAAAAAAAATATCTTTAAAATTGCTTTTGCATAGGATGTTTGAAATTTCGAAGTTTTTTTTTAAATTTTATGTTACACCTCACAAGAGCGCCCCTTTCTGTACGGAGCACATACAAGGCCACCCGGCTGGGCAACGTGTGAGGCGGGTTATGGAGAGGGCTGTAGGAACGGATTTATTAATGCGGGCTTTGAAGAAGCACGGATTAAATGTAGGAGGAAAGACTCTGATGTCGGTAGCTCGTTCTACATACGAGCCGATATATACAAAAACGAGTCGGCGAATCGAGCCGTTCTCGTGAAGCCAACATTTACTGGGTATTCTGCTCTTGTCCGTAGAGTTTCGCGCACGTGCACCGGGGCGGAGGAGATGAACGCAGGAACTCCTTCAAGCAGGCTCCATTGAAATATCCGCAAAACAGACTCAACATATCTACATTGCGCCTCTGCATTAGAGATGTTAACAATGGAATATCAATCAGACGAACCGCCCTCCTTTGCACAGAATCAAGCAGGCTCAATCAAATATTTGGGAGCTCCAGCCCAGAGGTGACTTCCAAATTCAACTGTTGGACGTACTTGAGATTTGTATAAGATTAGCAGTTGAAGAATCTGCTAGCCCTATACACAAGACGCCCAGTTTTTTGGAAGCCAGATTTACTCGGGCTCCTATAGAGCACCGATACTTGGGCTGATCTGAAATACTTTCCCCAAGCATTTCAACGGAGTCTTTATTCTGGAAAATTACTAAATCGACGGATTAGGATTGATTTAACGAATTTCCTGAAAACGCAATCAATCCAAGTTTCATCTTGTGACTTACTAGTGCGAAATATTTCCGTTCCTACCATTTGAAAATTGGTACGTACTTACGTAGGTACTAGGCTCCTACCCCCAGTATGAATGTTCCCAAGAAAGTACCCTATCGTCTATGCATATTACGTATTACAACTGTTTTATTATGTCCATTTGAGCAGGGAGTGGTGAGGAGTGAGGTGTGAGGAGTGACGCAGAAAGCAGGCAGGATGGCCATCCCAGAGTCCGTGGTGATGGAGACCCTCCGAGGGTACTCCTGCAGCGCCGACCAGTGGCCCGGCCCCAGACTGGTCAAGATATTCGTCTCCAGCGCTTACAACGGTAAGTACTGCATTACTAGTACAATGTGTCAAAATAAAGTAGACTAAAATGGGGGGCGCTGAGCTCGTTTAAATGGTTTTAAATGGCAACACCAAAATGGTTGAAACGAATTACAAGAAAAAATGATGAGACTTAAAAGCACTATGGTTCAAGCGAATATTTTTCATATCAAAGTCCAACGGTGTTCAAAAATTTGTGGTAATTCCCGAAAGGAGATGTATCATATTTTAAGGAAATTAAGTTTAGAACTTGTTATTTTTAACACTTGCCAGATAATTGAATGAAAAAGTTTTTTTTTCGTCATTTTGAAATGTACATAACAAATAAGTCATTTATTAGGATGTTAAATAAAAAAAAATAAAAAAAACTGTATGGAAGTAGGTCAGATTTTGACATATGAAAAAAATAAGACAGTTTAGAAAAATTGAGTTTTCATATATCCCAACCTGTCATTGCTTCTTCTTTTGTTGGAATATCAACCTCTCCTTCATCGGACAGTTCTTCAGCAGAAAAGTCTGCTGGTGTTAAATGACTGTCAACAATGTCATCAACTTCCACCAAGTCTGATGTCATAACATTGGAGTCAAGGTTTACATAATCCTCCAGGGGTTGGTCTGAAATCCTTTCCCAGCCTTCTATAACATCACACTGGATATTTTCTTTGGTACTGGGTACGTCTTCATCCTGCTCCTTGTATATCCCAGCTTTCCGGAAACAATTCATGATGGTAGAGTCGGTTATTTCAACCCATGCCTTGACGGTATGATGCATTGCATCTAAAATGGACATCTTAAATTTCTTGGTGTCCTCATCTCGTTCTAACTGACACAATAACATCTGTATCAAGTTTCTTCTATAGTAGTGCTTGAATGCCCGAATTATACCTAAATCCAGGGGTTGCAGTTCACTCGTACAGTTAGGAGGAAAAAATGCCAACTGAATGTTCCTTGAAGTCAAGTTTGTGGGTTGAGCTGGGCACCTATCGAGGAATAGCAATATTTTTTCGATGTTTTTCTCCCACCAAAGCGTCTAATGCAGTAAGCTTCAAATGAGATTGATGTCATCCAAGCTTTTTTATTGGCTGCATATTTTGTCGTCAATGTCCTGACATTTTTGAAGCAGCGGGGTTTTGCAGACTTCCCAATCACTAACGGGAGAAGCTTCTCACTGCCATCTGAATTTGTAATCAAGAGAACAGTGAGACGAACCTTGCTTAATTTTCCTCCATGACAGGCTTCACCTTTGAAGCTGAAAGTCTTACAAGGTAGAACGTTGAATAACAGCCCAGTCTCATCGGCATTGAAAATATCTCTGGGAGCGTAGTCTGCAATTAATATAGGCACATCTGTCTGCTTCCAATTTTCAGCAATGTCCAAATCAACACTTTGCGATTCTCCACAAATTGATCTGTAGACCACATTGTGCCTCTTCTTAAAACGATATATCCATCCATTTGATGCAGTAAATCCTCCAATATTTAAACGATTCGTGATGCACAGCGCCTTTTCACGAATGATTGTACCGCCGACGGGAATATTACTGCCCCGCGCACTGACGAACCATTCTTTTAAAATCTCCTCCATTTTTTCGTACTTTGACGCTTTGATGTAGATACGTTTTTTCGCCCCAGGTCTTTGAATAACGCTTTTTTTCAATAGATTCACGGTTTTTGATGATTGTGGCCAAAGTAGTAATGGATATTACTAAATTTCGGGCCAGCAAAACGCGTAAGCTAAAGTGTTTATTCACTTTTTTGAGAATTTTCCCTTTCTCTTGCACTGACAAAGCTTTCCTTTGGTTAGACATTATGTGTTTGAAAGAATGAGGACGTAAAAATGAATAATCGAACCGAAAGCAATATGAAATATGTCGCTCGCCGTCGTTCTAAAGATACGGAGTTCGCCCACCAATCACCGTACGCCGTTCTAAAGACACGAAGTTTTCCCTCCAATCACCTTACGCCGTTCGAATGTCACGACTCAATCAAGCGCGCGTAAGAGCATATTTTGAATATTTCGGACGTAAATCGCGGGAAAGAAAAACGTAAATGCGGGTATTAAATGTACTGAAATACCTCGGGACTGAAAAAAATACACGCAATTGGCGGGAAAACGTGAATTCCGGGAACTTAAATACGGGGTTATACTGTATCTAAAAAAATGTTCTAAAATCGGTGTTGCCATAGTAATCAAAGTTTTTCGTTCTATTTTAATCATTTTTTATATTATTTTGACGCACTGTAATTGGTTCACAAATAATTTACGTGCTTTTACATAATTTAGGGTGCTTTCTTACCACTCGTTCATATAATATAACGTGACGCTTAAAAAAAAAAATTCTCCAGTCGTCACTCATTGTCACTTTTTTTAAAGAACCTCTGTCCAATTACCGCGCCGGACCGAATCCTCTCCCCCACTTCTTAGAATGAATATTTTATAATTTTTAATTGTATTTTGTCCCCCCCTCACCCTTAAGGGTGTTAAATGCCATTTCAAAGTGCGTGTCAAGGGCGAAAATATATTTTAATGGTGTTAAATTGGATGTATTTTAAAATCACTTAAACATTTTTTCAAGTTGATGCTTTGGATAAACGCTATGTTGAAATGGGGAGGGTATTTTATTTAAAGTCTGGTAGAAAATAGTGTATTGGTTTAGAACAAAGTACCTAAATATAATAATATCGTCGCCACAAAAGTAAAGGGACATGTTTTGTGGAAGTATTAACTTTAAGTATTTTAACTGTTTGCGAAGTGAAAAAAATCATACATAGGTTATTTTTCATTATTTTGAAACGAAGTTTGGACCTCATGTGACATATTTCTTGAAGATTGTAATTCAGTTTTCTTATAAATTAAGAAATGATTCGTAATTGCAAACCGGCAAAATCGCACAAGTGCCATTTGCTTTTGGGACGACGATATGTAGTCTATGGTTTCTACGTCAAGGTCACATTGCGTAGGTACCTGCCTACAATCCGGGGAGTTGAGAACTTGAATTTTAATAGGTGAGAAGGAACGGAACAATGTCCAATTTTCATGCGAATGAGGGTGGAAATGTCTTTGTTTGAAAGTTGTGGGAATTTGACGAACCGTGATTTTGGAGGGATCACTATGAATTGAGGCAAATTCGGCTCCTTTGTTTGACTAATATATGCAAATGATTATAAATATATTATGTACATATCTAAAATTATTTGCTCGTGAATGAAATCTTAGTTCGTGAACATGGGTAGAACTACACTTTATTCTGAGCCACCCTTCCTTCCTTATCACAAATAGTCACGTTCTGGGCATGTTTGGTTACATTATTTTATAAGCGTATCAAATATATTTACTGATCCCTTTGAAATTTGTTTTTACATCAACAAACGATTTTAAGATTTACAAGTATTGATTTGACAATAAATTGCACAAATTTAATTATGTGTAACTTTTTTAATTTTCATTATTATAGCAAAATCGAGTAACGTCGATTTTGGAACAAATTATAGCGCATTCGGAAGTTAGGTTATGCTGGACTCTCGAAACTGACAAATTTAAATATGTCTAGTCAAAAATATTGCTACAATTGTGTCTTATGTCACCACGACTATAGGTAATGGACATAAAATTGGCTTGGCAGGCGGGTCTAGAAATGTTTGTTGTAGGAGCAAAACGCGGTTTTATTTTTATTTTGTTAAGAATTTTGTCCGAAAAAAAAATAATCATGAGAATCTTTCACAAATAATCTTAGTTATAAATCAGTATTTTAAAAAAATGTTTCTTACATGCGTTCATAATTTTTTTTTAGTACTTATATACTTATTTTTAAGCTTATATTCTTTACAAAGTAATTAAGAATTTATTTTAATTCTTATCGAGGGAATTTCTAGGAAAAGGTTCAATTTATCCAAAGCGTATTTTTTCCCTGTCATAATGCAAGCCGATTCGTAGTATAGATTAATCGAATTAGTGATTTACCCGAGCTTCCCTTAATAGCTTAAGGGGAACGGCTGCGCTGCCTGTTTCATACAAAATTTATTTTGGATTTTAGGCCAAAATACCCATCCAAACTGAATGATATATTTTTAAAATTAAAGGTTTAGTAAATATCTAGTACGGATGGGAAGTATTTTATTTATTTTTGTTTTACCTTATGAAATACAGGAATTGGTTTTTCGCGATTTTGGAGGCATCTTTAACAATTATTTAGGGGCTGACGGTGATTTAAAAAAAACGTTTTAACCCATCTTCTTAAAATATAATGAAAATAAAATTAATTTTATTTTTAAAATATTAAAATAAGCATTATGGTGAACTTAAAATTTAATTAAAAATGACCAATTTATGGTGGAACACAAATTTGCCATACAGAATTTAAAATATCGACCCGAAAAAACCTTTTTTAAAAATGTTTTATTTTAATATTTTTATTTATGTAATCATACTTACATAGCAAATTAGATATATTTTTTAAAAAGTATGATAAACTGGCAAATAATTTTCTAAGCTGCCTCTAAAATTATAAAAATTTCTCATGGCACATACTTAAAAAATTAAAACAAAAAAAATACTTCTCATCCGTTCTAGATATTTACTAAACCCCGTAATTAAAAAAAATAGATCATTCCGTTTGGATGGGTATTTTGGCCTCCAATCCAAAATTCAGTTTTGAATGAAACAGGCACCGCAGCCGTACCCCTTAACGTGTACGTAGATTCCACATACATTTAAATATAAATTAATATTTATCGAAGGAAGCAATCACTTTGTGGCTTGACATTATAATTTAAATAAAAAACTATATATGTTTATATGTGTACATTCCCGAAGAAGGTTGAATCCAAGCGAAACCGGTCGAATGCATAAATATATATAAAAATAAAGTGGCTTAAAACAAAAACATTTTTTATTTAAATTATAAATTAATACGATAACATTGATATATTATTACTGAAAATTTCTAAAATACAAAATAAAACACATTTGACTTACGGGGTACCACTAATTACTGAACACCCGTGCATACATAATGTAAAACGTATTTTTATTTTATTTTTTATTAATGAAGCATATAGGCACATACATTGGTATTTACAATATACTTTATATACCATATTTTAATGCTACTCTTCCATTAAAAGCATTTGCTTGTGGATGGAAGAGGAGTGTATATTAATGCAGTAATTTGTTAATAGTTACTAATATATGGTGTATCTATAATCATTAATTATTAATATATTACGCGCAGTAGTATTTAGTAGTAAGTAGATTGCAGTTGTAAGTAATTGTGGTGTCTAGAGACATTTACGTTTAATGTAGTTGTACTGTAACAAATATAACGTAATTAAAAGAAACACATAATTTGTGCATTGTTCATAGTTAGAAGAAAAAAAATGTTATGGGGAATAAAGTTGTATTTTATGACAAATTTAAGTGGTAACAATTTTTTGTTTGTTTAGAATTTATTTAAAATTTATTCACAAGGACCATAATGCTTTATTAAGGTTTCTTCCATTGAACCATCTTGGTGTTGCCATTATGATGAATTTAAACGATTGCAGCGCCCTCCATTTTTTCGGCATGTACTGATAATCAGACTGCTCAGTTTGACAGTAAAAAATATAAATTTTATAAACTGGAACTAAAATTCTTCATGATTATGGCAACACCAATCACTTTGCTTTTGAAATTTGTTCTTTGCATAAAAAAAAATCACAATCGTGTTTGACATTTCGTTTTAAGGAAACGATGGAAAACAACATAACTCGGTTATAATTACGTTTTTATAAAATTTATAATTTTAATATGCCAAATAGATTTGGTTTTATTTTAATTTAAGGTTTAATAAATGGGAATTTTGATACATAGGCGCATCTTTATAGTTTAAATATAAAATTGTCTCAGAATATGATGTAGAATTATCTCCTTTCGAAAAGTAACACTAATTTCTGAAAGCTATGCACTTGAACCATTGTGCCTTTTTAAACTTACGTTATTTTTCCTATGAGCTATCGTGGTGTTGTCATTTAAAAAAAAATAACGATCGCAGCGCCCCCAATTTATGTCTACTTTAAATATCAGACTGTACATGCATTTTACACACCACGCAGGTACTTATGGAAAGACTTTAAATGTAGATATTTTTATAGGTAGGCTCCCCTGTACCAGTGATTTATGTATAAATTGCAAATTACGTATTACGGCTGGTAATACGGCAGCCAGACAGCTGAACGGAACGGAACGTGGCCGCTCTAAATATTTAACGCGGGACATTAAGTCGCGCGCCTCTGCGCAAAAACACTTTTCAATTTGCGACCCGCGACTGCTCCCACATAAATTTTATTTCCAACGTAGTTTATGGCTGGATTTGATTAACATTTAAAATCTTTTGATTTCGCCATTACATAATTATTTTCCCTAAATACTTGATTTTGAAATCGGCCAAATTCCATCAAAGGTCATGCATTCTCACAGGACATACGAGGTGTGTTCAAAAGAAAAGGTGAATTTTGAATTTTCGCGGGCTGTGTATATCAATCGGCTCATGCCATGCAATTTTCTCGGATGTTTTGGGCAGCGAAGTTTGTTCCGAAATTGCTAAATTTTGAGCAAAAGCAACGTCGCATTAGTATCGCTCAGGAGTTGTTGAATGACGTCAACGACGATCCAGATTTCCTCAAAAGGGTCATAACTGGCGATGAAACGTGGGTATAAGGTTATGACGTCGAAACCAATGCCCAATCATCCCAATGGAAGCGGCCAAAAAAGCACTCCAAGTTCGATCAAATGTGAAGGTTTTCCTCACTGTTTTCTTCGATTACAAAAGCGTGGTGCATCATGAGTTCTTGCCAACAGGTCGTACGGTTAATAAGGAATACTACAAAGAAGCTATGCAACGTTTGCGTGAAGCAATACGGCTCAAACGATCGAAATTGTGGAAAAACAAATCATGGATTTTGCATCACGATAATGCACCAGCTCACACATCAATGCTTGTTCGTAATTATTTGGCCAAAAACAACACCGTAATCATGCCTCAACCACCGTATTCACCAGATTGGCTCCCTGCGACTTTTTCCTATTCCCGAAACTGAAGAGACCGATGAAAGGAAAGCGTTTTGCCACAATTGATGAGATAAAGTCAGAATCGAAGAACGAGCAGATGGCCATACCGAAAAGCGCATTCCAGAAGTGCTTCGAGGATTGGAAGAAGCGCTGGCATAAGTGCATTATATCTGAGGGGGATTACTTTGAAGGGGAGAAAATGGATATTGATGAATAAATAAATACTTTTCGAAAAAAAGCGAAATTCACCATTTCTTTTGAACACATCTCGTATTACCTATGTGTGAAAGGAAAATGGAGACGAGTAAAAAAAAACATTTCGAGTTAAGTACCTACCCAAAGTCACTTATCTTGCAAGGGAAAATTAGACGAGTCAAAATATTAAATAACTAGGACTCCAATTGAAGCAAAGGACACACGAGGACAAAGGGTTGAATGTTTCATTTCAATGGACCTTTTTTGTCTCATCCCCCCTTTCATGGGTGATAATGTAGTAAAGAGGATGTGGTTGTTATTTTGTTATGTTCAAAAAGGAGCAAAATGTCACAACTATTGTTACCTATGTAGTTGCAGTTACTTACATCAAAACAGTAAGTACCTGCTATTCTTCTACCAAGAAGGAAAACAATTCTCAACTTTCCAAATATGTTTTTCCAAGTTAAGGAAGCGTAAATAATATTTTCTTTATTATAACTTTTTAAACTTGATACTGAATATATTTTTTAAACTTTCCGTCAAAAGTTTTATTCTTGAAAAGTATTTCTGAAGGGTTTCTCTTTGTGAAACTTTACCACACAAGATACAAATCTTTCGGTACTTACCGCACTAAAGATGGTATCTAACCGAACAACCGTCTGGGGTTTAATTAATGACGGTCTGGGTACACCTTGATTAGGCATTTCATTTTCACAACTTGTTGATATCCTGAGAATTACAAATGAGGTTGCTTTCGTTTTACGTGAAGATAAACTCCCCGTAACACGACCAGGTGAAGGTGGAGGTAGGGTTGTGAAATAAGTCTAATTTGAACAATGTGTTTTAGATTTTCGAGAGGAAAGAAAGCAGCTCCTGGAGGTAGTCGGCCCTGAATTGCAATCCATGTACGACGATCGACAAATAGAGGTAGGAATTTATTGAAAATATTTCTATGAAATGTGTCTTTGTTAAACTGTCCCACCATTTTCTTTATAAGATCGGGCGTCTCTATTATAGCACTGAGGGGAATCTTCAATAATCGGGAAGAAAATATTAATTAGGTATGGTTAGCGGCGCTTCGTACTATTTACTAATATTTAAAATATTTGAAAATCTAAATAATTATTATCGATAACTCCCATTATCCCAGACATTATAAACCCGGGGAAAATTTTTCAATTTTTTTCGTTCATTTTAAAAATCTGTTCTCCAGTTCTAAGTTCGAACAAAAAAAAAAACATTAACATTTCAAATAAGTACCAACTCTTCTTTTGTCACTAACCTTCTCATAATGTTTATATAAATAACAAATGAGATTTTTTTTATTTACATTTTACGAAAGAAAAAAAAATACAATGCCAAAAGTCCCGATAAACTACTTTTTTTGTAGTTTGTCTAACGGGACCTTGTTATTCAAAACTCAAAATTTACAGATAAGATTAAAATACATATATAATAAAAACATATGTAACAAACTATATAACTGCAATGTAATTGCGATGTGCTGTGTTTTCTGATATCGTGTCCTGTGCGTGCAAAATCATATCTTCCATAGCTAAAACTTTATAATATAACGTGTTGAATAACTTCCAGTTAAGTATGTTTCTGTATCTCTCTGTACATAATAAGATAAACCCTAACAAGTAATATTTATACAGCGCCCTTCCCCTCGCTTCTGATTTTTCACAAAAACGGCACTATAAAAAATGTCTAATTATTATTATTATTACCAAATTAACGTAAAAGTACTGCGAAATCTCTGATTCATAGCTAAAACTTTATAATATAACGTGTTGAATAACTTCCAGTTAAGTATGTTTCTGTATCTCTCTGTACATAATAAGATAAACCCTAACAAGTAATATTTATACAGCGCCCTTCCCCTCGCTTCTGATTTTTCACAAAAACGGCACTATAAAAAATGTCTAATTATTATTATTATTACCAAATTAACGTAAAAGTACTGCGAAATCTCTGATTCATAGCTAAAACTTTATAATATAACGTGTTGAATAACTTCCAGTTAAGTATGTTTCTGTATCTCTCTGTACATAATAAGATAAACCCTAACAAGTAATATTTATACAGCGCCCTTCCCCTCGCTTCTGATTTTTCACAAAAACGGCACTATAAAAAATGTCTAATTATTATTATTATTACCAAATTAACGTAAAAGTACTGCGAAATCTCTGATTCAATCAGAGATTTAAGCAATAAATTGCTAAAAATCGAAACTGCAGTTATGCTGCTTTAGTGAAGATTTTTTTATGTCGGTTTCTATGTTTGATATTGCACCAAAAGTCTTATTTTAGCAGCTAATGTTCAGCACCGGTATACATGGTGTCCGAAAACTTGTGGTACAAGCGGGAAACTGATGAATTTGGAGTCGATTTTGTGTTATGACTTTTTCAATTTAAGCTTTCGTTTTCGAGTAAATCGAGTCCAAAGCTGGAATTAGTAAGGTCAAATTTGAAAAAATCGATTATTACGGGGTTACCTGTTTATAGTTTTTAAATGCGTTTTTAAATTATTTGACATTAAAAATAGAAATGCTTAGATCGAAAAAAAAATTATTGGGATCTCTATGTGATGTAGATTCCCCAGTTTCCCTTTCCGGAAACAGCGTATAAATTAATCCTTGATTCCAGGTAAAATAATTTACCTGGAATCAAGGACTAATTAATTAAAATACCGAACAAAATCGACAAATAAAAATGTCCACACAAATCCAAAACCAAAATACGCCCGGACGAGACCCGTGACGTCAGATGTCGAGAATGCAATGGTACCAAGAGAACAGGGCGTTTTGATATATTAACTTTTTTTATTCATCTACGAGTATATAAATATATAAAAACCAATGTAAGTTTGTTTGTTTGTCCTCGATGATATCGAAAATTACTAGACCGGTTTCGCTGAAAATAGCACAGATTGTTTTTATTAGTGCCGGGAAGGTTTAGAAAGTAGTTTGAATGAAATCCAATATGTAAAACTGTTTGCTATAACGTTTTAAAATTAGTATGAAAAACATTGAACCCGCCATGCTTTATTTAGGTTAACCACAGATCGCATATTCAAAAGAACAAGTTTTTTTTAAGTAGAATATTTTGATACATTTTGAAAAAATAAACGTTTGGAATGAAATAAAATGTTGAAATGTTTCTTTATTTGAAGATAGTTACTTTCGCTGTCAAATCAATTATTGTACCCGAGCAAGGCCGGGTACACCTCAGCTAGTATTTAATAAAACTTATATATTCAGATTCGGCGTTTTTTGATCTGTATGAATATATATATATATTTAATTTTTTAACCCCACAAATACTCTTGCGCTCTTTTAAAAAGTTTGCAATAATGATTATTTCCACCTGTACATAATAATATGAATTTAAGTAAAGTAATTTGTTGTCGTAGCATGTCTGACAACATACTACATGTCTCAGAATTTACGCTTATTACGTCATGTGTTTTGTTTACTGAAAACGTAATATGATTTTAACTAAAATAAAAGGACAGAATAAAAGTCTCCCTTGGATAAAAATTACTGGGGAAAAAGTTATTCCCAGCCTCGCTGAAGGTAAAAGCCACCCCCGTGGGGGGTGGGGGTGGGCCGATGGTATCACTGAAATAAATCTCTACCACGTTATGAAAGTTTGTACTCCGTTTTATCGCACAAAATAACATTAGAAGAAATTTCGAGACACTCATCCCAGGCCAAATTACAATAACATGTAGGCAGGATGCTTCGCACAAACAAAAAAAGTTTTATATTTCGTGGTTTAGAAATCAAGAATAGGTACCTACTCCAAACTTGAGGAACTTTTGTTTATTTTCGCTGGTCTGGGTGAAAAGTAAGTTTTATGTTTGAAGTGATAAGATTTTATTTTCAATATTTTCTTATAACTTTGTAGTCAGTGGTGCTGCCGCCATAGAAGCCAGTGCAAAATAATAATTATTATTGAATTCCTTAATTTTATGTTGGTTTAAAACCAGAAATAACCACCTGTTTAAAATAAATCTGACACGATAGACATTATATAAATTAAAAAAAAAAACATAATGTAATCCGTCTTTCAGAAGAACCAACCCGAAAGAAGTTTCAAATATAATTGTAAAGCCATTCGGTCAGCAATAAAACAAATTTCTCATTCATAAACGTAAAATCATTTTAAAATGGAATTCCACCATGAATTGACAGTATAAAAATAGAAATAACAAAATTCATCATTTTATTAGTTGCACACCATCGGTATAAATGGAAAAATGTATTAAAATAGATTGAACAATCGAAATAATAAACTCTTTTCAACTGTCATTATCTTACGCTAAGTCACGAATTAAACTGGCTTTAATACTGGAATTATCGGAACGTTTTACAGGTTTTCAAAGTCCATGAATAACAAAACCTTGAGAATAATGTTTAGCGCATCAGTTTTCATGAGTTTCCCTACAGTATGCATCGCTTTATGTCATAAAAAAGAAAACAATTAAGTTGTCAGAAACACAGATTTAAAATATTTTGACAGCATATTAACAAAAAAACCTGGCGTCTTTAAAAACCTGCCTGCCTCCAAAGTTCTCTGTGTCAAGCTGTAGGTGAACATTTCTAAATCAAAATGTTTTCTTTATGCGAAATAATAAAGCAAATTTCAACGTTTTATACGTAATTAATTAAAGCAAATTTTTTTTTACTTTAATGAGCTTACTTTGTGAATGACAACTTAATCCTTTAAAAGATGTAATTATTTTAACGTTGATCACTGTTAGTGACGTGTTTAGAAGCACAATTAATTGGTCCAACCTTGTGTTAATTAATGATGATTCTTCAAACGAATAATAATAACACTCTTTTAAGAATGAAGAAAATGTCGCCATGTTTACAATTCATAAATTTTACTAGCTTAAGTACCCGGCGGTGCGCGGGGTTATGAATGGTTTTGAGGAAAGTTTTGAGATTGTGATGTGTTACTTCTACCCCTACCCCTATCCCTACCCCTGCCCCTGCCCCTGTTCCTGTCCTTGCTCTTGCCACTACCTCCACCCCTACCCCTACCCCTACCCCTACACCTACCCCTACCCCTACCCCTACCGCTACCCTTACACTTGCCCCTACCCCTACCCCTACCCCTACCCCTGCCCCCTAAACTGTAGATTTGTATGCAAAACAAACAAACAAACATCGCCCGGACACTA
Source organism: Halesus radiatus (assembly GCA_022606495.2). NCBI lineage: Eukaryota > Metazoa > Arthropoda > Insecta > Trichoptera > Limnephilidae > Halesus > Halesus radiatus. Next base: position 21,862 of record JAHDVE020012408.1, read on the forward strand.
TTCTTTATATACAGGGTGTTAAGAGACGCACCTTACTTACATTAACCAGTGGTTCCTGACCTTAGTTGGAGTAAAAGAGCAAAGGAAATTTTGGTCTCCGGTGACATATTTCGTTTTTTTTTTCAATTTTGTTTTTTCGAATTCAATAAAAAAAAACGCTAGACCGATGAGTAACCTCCCAACCCCCCACCGCATCCCTAACTTCCAAATACATACAACCGATTTCATATGTTTTTTGGTGATTTAAAAAAAAGCCCTGTAAACAACATTTCGCTATCATTTTTTACTCCAAAATAATGTCACGAATTTAAGTGTTTATAAAAGTGTATATTTTAGATTAAAAAAAAAACATCCATAGTTCGGTATAACGTGTGGTAGACTTCTGAAGTAAATCATTGTGCTTTTTTTTAAACTTGATCCACGAGGTTTCACCAAATACTCTAAATGACAATACCTCCGGCTCCTGGCAACATACCACACTAGCACCTTCTAGCGGCCCGGTTTTTTCATAAATTTTAATAGTTTTTACCGTGAAACATATTCTTTAAAAATTATGAGTATTAGTTACCTAATATTTATTTTGTTGAATTTTCGATTTCTGTAATTTATTAAAAATATATTTAAAAAAAATCTATTTAAATGTATGGGAAAATCCAATTCCGCCAATGCGGCCCGCTCGTGGTGCTAGTATAGCATCTTACCATTTCAATGTATGGGAAATGTCTGTAGCTTAAAGTGTTGTCATTTATTTTAGTGTTGGGTTTCACATCACTACACCGTGTAAAAAGTGCCGCATGATAGGTAAATTGTTTTGAAAAGTCCAGCGTCGTAATGTTAATGTGGGTTTAGAGTTCAGACCGAACGAGCGAATGCTCGTTCTTGCCCAACTTGCCCCATTCCGGGAAAATTCAGTGAAAAAAAATAAAGTCCTTTTAATAATGGCAGGTTTTTAATAATTGTTTTATAATGGCTTGAATGCTATTTAAGTCAATGAATTTAAATGTGTTCGGTAAATCACTCAATCATTTTAAGTAATTACTAGGCTTTGCCTATTGCAGTCCTGCAATTGGTTTGTATTGCGAAGTCAACCGCGACTGAATGCATTGTAGGGAGGTTCGGACCCGATTTGACCCACTCTGAGCCTTAACTCTCTTCGAAAGTCGATACGCTTACGGTGTTTTTTGTCGTTTCACATCCCGTTTTGAGTGCGAATCGACCTTATTGCGTTCGAAATTAAAGGGGCTTAAAGACGATTTTTGCTCGCAGGTACCTTGTGTGAATCGCCTGCCAGACCGTATTACCCCTTATTGTGTAGGGAATTAAAGGAGTGCAAGGTTGATTTTTCCCTGCAGACCCCGCACTGAGTTTAAAAGTAACCGTATTATTTTAAGGAATTATATTGTTAAGATTTCACGAAAATTAAAAAAAATAACAAATTAAATGTAATTCTAAGAATGAAAGATAATAGTAATTAATATATATAAATAATAATAGAATTCAGTGGCTCGTGTTCTATCTTCTTGCTCATTTAAACGCACCTTTAAAGCGCTGATTTTCTTTTTTTTTAATCTTCATACGTCGTACAACATACATTATCTATTGAGGAGGTGACGTATGTGGCAGTGGCGTGCATTGCTCCTCGACCATGCGTAGGCTTTTCAGTTGTTGATTATTATTATTCATCACACCATAACATATGAAGGACAAGGTGCTTAAGGAAAATTGCAACTAAATATTAGAAATTGGCTAAGCGGGCACAATTTCTTACAGTAGAATGATAACAAAATAAGAATTAAAAAAAAAAAAAAAATTCATGAAATATGGAAATGAAAGGTAGACACAGCTTTTCAGCCTTTATGAACTGCGCGCCACTGGTATGTAGGTATTATGTATACCGGAAAAAATCTTTCGGGTTATCTCCAATGAAATCGAACGAAATCAGTTACAAATCATAAATATAACATCGCCTTGGTAAAAAATAACTTCTTTGTTCCCTATAAATAAGACCACCAATAAAACATTTTATGAGTTTATAGAAGCGGCGAAAACATAAACACCCATACCTATTCAGGCTGTAAGGGGAACTAGTGCCCGAACGAGCTGATTTTGATTTTGTATTGATAGCTGCGATATTTGTTTGTAGTAGCGACGCCCCCTAATGCAAATATGAGTTTGTAGAATTGTAATATATTTAGGCAGGTACTACCTATCTAACAGTGGTCTGCAATTGATCTATGAGAAAAGGTAGGTTGTTTTCAAGATTGGGTATGTATTGTGCAGTAGCGTCCAGTCCATAAAGACTGAAAAGTTATGCCTACCCCAAGAAAAACAAACCATTAAAGAAAGAAATTATTAAAAAAATGCACGCCACTGGAATTGTGCATTGAATATTTGACAATGCCAATTTATCAGTTTGTGTGTATACAATATACATTACAAGATAATAAAATGTATTTATTTGTTTGTTTAAACCCCACTTTATTGGATATGTAAATCAACCGGTTTCAGATCATCCTGATCACGTACAATCAGTGACGGCTCGTGACTTTTGAGTAAGCTAGGGCACTGTGCCCCACCTACCATCTAAATCTTGATACAAAAAATTAAAATTTTGAAAAAAGATAAAAATCATTTCCGCTTCAACAACATCAATAACGTCATATTTTTCAATCTTAGCATTCTAGATCACTCAAAAATCACGAGCCGCCACTGCGTACAATAATAATAATAATGTACATAATACGGAATGTAATTTTACAACCCTGAGGAAGTATCAGTCTGATTCGAAACATATCCATTAAAGTGTCGATAAAAAACCATTTTGATTCAATTATTTTATTTTTTAATGGTTCGTTTTTCTTAGGGCAGGCACATCTTATTAGCTTTTATGGCTGCACGCCACTGCTATCGAGGTAGGGGGTGAGATTTAAATTGCAATCTGCCCCCGCCAGTTGTTTTTTATCCCCACAGACTGTTTTTATAGCGGCGTTATTATTAAGAAAGAAGCAAAATCCAGTGAGCGTAATCTTTTAATATCTAACTTCCCTTGATACTAAAAATAACTTATCTACTAGGTACACGAAATTTTGCAAATAAGCAATTCCGTTTTGCCCTCGAACAGAATACACATTCTGTATTGTTTTTTTAGGGCATCTAAAGTCTAAACATGCATAAAACGCTACTTTTTTTTAAAGACTTGAATTAATCTAATACTCGAGCACCAAAATGAAAGAGAATTAATTCCAAAATGATCACCAAAACTAAAATAATAGTTGTTCAGCAAATTTGGGCAGCAAATTTGGTACAGATTTTCAAACTCTTCTGTGCAAGGGCCAAAAGAGGATCTAAAGAAGGAATTTGTACAGATACGCGTGTACATGTGTAATCAGAATATTAATTTTATTTATAATGCAATATTATGCTGCTGCCACGAAATCGTCCAACGTTCCAACTACGAATCGAGTTGGCCGACCGTGCAGTGGTTATAAATCCAGCTACTACACGATCGGCCGACTTTCCAACTACTAACTCCAAACTTTAATTCATTATAATGTAAGACGTTAAGATAACTAATAGTTACGTCCACGCTCTATCTCATCAGTGCCCACAATTATTATGTAGAAGTATATAGATGACGCAAAATAAAATCAAACCTTAGAGGAAACGAAGATGGCGGATGTTAACTCTGTGAGTCTTTTTTCGTCAATATAAACATATTTCAGTAATTGTATTGTCCATATACGGCACGTCCGCCGCGATTGCTTGCCTGGCGCATATTGATTGGCCGGTGTATAGAGGTCATAGAGGCTTGGTTCGTGCGAGTTGGGCGAACTAGTTTGAAGGTTGGGCCAACTAGTTCGCCGCAGGAGCGATCACGGGCCAACTCGCCGAACTCGAGCCAACGTTGGCCCAACGCGCACGGACTACCCCTTTGCACGATCGCCCAAACGTTCGTAGGTGGAAGGCTGGGCGATCGTGTAACACATGTTTATCTATAATTATCTACCTATTGTAAACTACTGTTATTCAGTTATATCGTACCAAGCAGTGGCCGATCGTGAATTTTGTGTATGCTAGAGTGCCAAGAATGAAACTACGAAATTATAGTAGCCGAAAAAAACTTGTACGAAAATTTCAGGAATTTTAAGAAATGTTTTCAGATTGCTTATGTTGTAATCTATTGATGTATGAACTAAAAACTAGCTTCAATAAGTTATTTTAGTAAAAATTGAATATTAATCCTCGACTTGTAGAAAAAGTCAATAGATGTCCCATATAAGATAAAAATCGGATATGTATCTGTAGAATCTTGCAGTTAATATGAAAGATAGCCGCCAAAAATATATGGGAATTATTGAAGACGATATTAACATTTCTTAAATTGAGGTTTGATAAAAACGACGGAGAACAATGATGCACAATTTCAAATGGTTAGAGCGCAGTCCCGGATAGACCGAGATGTCCTGGGTTCGAATCCCAGATGCGACCGTTACCTTTTATTTTCTGTGTCTTTTCTGTTTCATATTATATTATCTTCAATGATTACAAAAAATATTGCAATGAGGTTCAGAAGCTTCAATAAATTATTCCAGTTAATTATATGATTAAAATGAGTTTATAATCGCGGTTAGAGTTATTATTGTAATCACGTTCTGGTATAAACTGATATTTTATTTTGCGAGCCTAATCGAGATTCCGATGAGCATTGATAAATAAATTCTTGTCGAAACAAATTTTTTTATGACAAATTGTAAATAATGAGATGACCAATGCATTTGATTTAATCACGTTTTGGGTAAAGGTTTTATTTTTAATCTTCTTCTTCTTCGTATGGTGGAGGAGAGTTGGTATAGGTCATAGTGGGATGCTGAGGTTATTCAGCTAGTCGACGGCATCGGGGGTCACAGCACAGATGTGTCAAAGGGAAACTGATGAAGGAAAAATTCTTCTACGATGTGTTCTGTTATTTGAATATGTTTACATTCACAAAGTTCGGAATCCTTCGGGTCTCATTTATGCATCATATACGCACAACGGCTGTGACTGCACCGGGTGCGGCTTAATGAGGTGCACGTCTTCCGAAGGAGAGAGAACCCCGCCAATTACTAAATTACAATTACTACTAAGTAGGGTCTACAACAAGGTGCTTGTCTGCCAATGAGCTTACCACAACTCTTCAGGGGAGTATCGTGATAGAAGCAGTCTTTCGCCTTCAGTCCAAAAAGGTTTACAAGGTCATTTTGAAGTGGAATGTTACTATTCAAGGCCTTTTTGTACCCCATGGGGGTTGCTGTCTCTCGTCTTCTAGTTTAATTTTTTTTCATTACAATGCTGAAGTTACCGATTGCCGTATTATGTACCGATTATTATTAGCAATTTGCTGACTAAAAGTAATACTTAGTGCTAATACTGCTATAGTGTTATACATATTATTGACGTATGCAATGTGTATTTTATCACGCCGCCAGTATAATTTAATTACCAATAAAGTATAAATTGACAAATAATTATTACAGATAGAGCTGGTGGACATGCTTTATGGCTGCAGTGAATATGAGGCCGATGAACCACACATTTTACAAGACCACCTGAAAGAAATACAAATCTGCCATGACACTTCCAGAGCCTGCTTCTTTCTGGTAAGAATTTCTAAATTTTCTTTTTAATTAGGTATAATAAATTAGTTGAAACCCCTATCATAACTGGCTCCATGCGTTATATTCATTTTAAATGTTTGTCTTTCAAGATTCATTTCTAGCATTTAAGACGATAGGCTCTAAAATTATGTTTTTTTTTTTAATATTTGAAAGTGATTCCTATGAATAAATAAATTCGATAATACACATTATGTTGATGTTGACTCCGCGTCATAAGTGATTAGTGTCAGAGGATAATTATATTTTGATATTTTTATATATCAGCATTTTTTTCTTTCTCATATTAAATCTTTATTGCTTTCAATTTTTTTTACAAACTCAATATGTAAACCATGAAAGGGAGTCATAAGCATGAAGCGGGAAGCAGGAAGCAAGAAGCAGGAGGTAAGAAACAGGATACAAGAATCAGAATGCACTAAGCAAGAGGCAAGAAACAGGCGTATCCAGGAGTGTAGCAAGGAGGCGTAGCAAGGAGTCAAGAACCAGGAAGCAAGAAGCAAAATTGTGAATGCTAGAAGTAAGAAACGGGGATCAAGAAGCAGGAAGCAAGAAGCAAGATAGAGGAAACAAGATCCAGGAAGCAAAAAACAAGTAACAGAAGTAGAATTAAGAAAATTTACTGTGTACCAATCGCATCGGGACAGGAGGATGAGATCTCCGATATTTATTTAGCTATAGCTGTATTTCATGTTGCATGTTTTGATCATGGTCGACCATGTATATTTATTTGGTTCTGATTAATTTATTTGATTAAAATCATCGTAGGGCGCGGGTGCATCAAAGAGTTATTAGCAGATTATTTATCCAAGCTGTTGGCACGCGAAATGCTTTTTTACGACATAAATATATATAGATACCTATGGATTAGCGAGAATTAGGATAAGGACAATAGGATGACTAAAGGTAGACTAGGGTGGAAAACCGAAAACCAGACGGGTTTTGGTGGAAACATGTATCCGATGATCCGATAGAATTGACATTTTTTTTACAGATTGACATTTATCTATGTCGTCGGCCAAAGGAAAAACGAATGATCGAATCAACAAATTATTAATCCATCGATTTTTTGTACTTACTACTTTTACTATAGTGGCGCCCTGACTGCAAAGTTAAGTCAAAGTGTAACTTGTAAACAATACCTACCCGCATAGGCGCTTCTGTTTTATAATAGGTATCTAATAATTTGATAAGTCCACCTATCAAATTATTAGATGCTATTTTTTTTAATAATAATAATAATAATAGAGCGCATGTTTGAATCTATTTGTGCACACCGATAGTGGTTCAAATTGGTTCGAAATAGTTTAGAATACCCTTTTCCCCCTTACCCCACAGTAGCCCCACGTTACAGGAAACCACTATACATTTACACAAGCAAGAATCTCTTTAAAATTATTCTACTTTACCTAGATGAGAATTTTTACGCAATACAAATATTTTCTTTTTTCGATTGTACTCGTACCTACCTATTTTGATTGCACATGATACGAGTAATTTGTCAAAATGTTTAAATTTGTCTAAGCCTCAATTTTAAACCAATAACAGTGAGAGTAGGTACCATCGAATGAAGAATTAGCTTAAGTTTAACGGTTTGTTTGTTCGTTGGTGTGTGTTTTGTAGTGTGCGGGTGATTATTTATTTATTTTCGTTTTGACAGATAACTGGGTTGATTATTGATCACTGGTGCGGTAATCTCTCGGCTCAATGGACGAAACATCAAAACATCGTTTTATAATTATTTATATAATGTGCCAGATTTTTAAATATATTTAAATGAAGTTTTATGCAAGACTTGTAGTGTTTTAGAATATTTAGTAATTTTAACTCTCGAAATGAGATCGTTTGCATATTTATCATTTCTAGTGCTTACCTGATTGTATTCTTCGTTTACGCGGTGCGACATGGCGCGAAAAATGCAAATGCTTGGAATCTCTTGGAATCGTCGTCCGTGACAAACAAGAGACGAAAGTCGCGTTGCAGCGCAGGATTTCAGCGACGCGATCAGTTGATTTGATATTTTCGCGCGTAGTGGACACGACGGTGTTTGCTATTTTTCAACACGGTTAAGTAGAAATGTCTTTATGGGCGAAGTTAATTGATATTTACATAATGAATATTAAAAGAAACGACAAAATATTAAAAAAATATATGACTTGTAATATATTTTTTAAACGGGATATTAATAAACGGACGTAAATTACGGAGATAACAATAATTCAAAAATATTTTACAATATATTTTAATTAGTTCTACTTCTTTTAGATTTATATTTCTGTAAAAAATTGTATTCATTATAGGAGTTTTCAAATAATAATAAAAAAAAACCTTGGGTCCGTCTGTTATCAATGGCGACGACCGGAATAGCGGGAGCGGGCGGTGCGTGGGCTAGGACAGCGTTGTCGCTTCGCATCTCTTCACTAAATCGCTGTCGCAATCCCGTTTGCTCGACTTCGCCTACGTAAGACGTAGGGTCACGGACGGGCTTTAAGATGACAACAAATTGAAGCAGGTATATAGCACCTATATAGCCAATTAATTTTAAAAAAACCCTTTCGTAAAATTAAATTAGATCATTTTTCTAGCCAATCACAACGCTCAAAAATAAAAAAAATTGATCGTTGTGATTGGCTATTTTCGCAAGGCAGAACTTTTGCCTCTGGGGGAACAAATCAATCCGTCTTCTCGTTAAAAGCTTCCATACGTATAATGCGTATAAATCCCCTTTAAATCCCTCTGATAGGCTTCCTTTATACACATTTTCCTTTCGTATTCATTTGCATAAACTCAATATTCTTCTTTCACTCGGCATACTTGGCAACCACGAAGCTACAAGTAAACTTATCCACATTTTAAATTCCAAACTTTCCCGTTGGAAAACTATTTACACAGAAGGTTCTAAGTCTTCCCCATCAAACCACGTGAGAGCGGTTTTCCACTGTTCATCAGACCAGATCAATAAAAAAATAAATTTTCTTTTAGAGGCGTCAGTTTTCACTGCTGAATACATAGCCATTCTTGAATCCCTAAAATATTTAAACGATAATCAAATCGGAATGTTGTAAATTCTCTCCGACTCCCCAAGTGCACTTCAAAAATTAATTTCCTCCCCATTCCATTACCCGGACGATGATTATTAGAATCCGCACTCTTATTAGTAAATTAACGGACTCTGGCAGAGAAATCGCGTTGGCCGATTCCAAGCCACTGCGGTGTCTCTGGTAATGAAAAGCCTAATTCATTGGTGAAAGATGCCATTGATTCCGACAAGATGTTTTTTTTAAACCGCGACGACCTTCTCAATAAATTGAAAGAAAACATGATTTCCATATTGCAGAATCATTGGGATGAGTCCAGTAAATCAAACGATAATCATTTTTTCAAAATACAACCCACGATTCTAAACTCTTCTTGAACAAATTTTCAACATCTTCCATTTGCCGCATACGGATATGGCATTGCTGCCAAAATGTTTACCTTACAAAAACACAGATAAAGAATTCTGCCATGTGCTAATGTCGTCTTGAAGAAGAAGACCTCAATCATATTTTTTCAGTTGCCCTATAAATAAATGCTATAGAAATTTCATTCAGGATCTGATCAATATAGATATACTGCCCCCCTACAACAATTCATCCCTATTATCATTTGTCGACAAACGATAACAGGGATGATATTCTTAAATTCAACGGCATCAGATTACAATCACATTCGTAAGATTTCCAAAAAGTGCTCAAATTATAAAACAATATATTTTTTTAAATTGACAACTTGTCATTTGTGCAAGTTTTGCGTATTTTATAGAATAATTTCTATTATCTAAGATTTTAACGTAAACTTACAAACATTTCACTAACATTCTCTACTTGACAGTCTTGACACTGACTAGAACACTCCTTTAGCGTGAAAAGCCATAAAAAACCTTTGCCCCCTGGGAAAACGCTCGGTTTATGAGCGGGAAATTTTAGTTTGTAATTAAATTAATTCTTAAGTTTAGATGTATAATATTATGACACTTTAACAAAGCACTTTGGTACATTACTTATTCATGAATAATATGGAATATCCTAATAAACCAGCAGATTGCATTACCTATTAGTTTGTTACTTATTAATTAGAGAATTAGAGATGGTTGATACTTGAAACGGGTTGTTACTGCGGTTCCAGTTACTGGATACCGATATGGAACCGGTTCTTTAATCAGGCGGGTTTGATAGAGAATTTCATTTTTGATAAATATTCCAGGAACCGGCTCCCAAAAATAACCGGTAATCACACTCCCGCTAAAAAAGGGTCACAACTCAAAAATTGTCCGAATGAGATAACGGACTTTGAAGTCTTTTTACAGGCAATCATTTTGTTGTTTGAATTCTGTTAATCCTCCGCATTCGCAATTCCCATGTACGAATTACAAACTTCCCCTGAAAACTCGAAGTGTTAATGCACTTTAAAAAGAATTATGTTATTTTTTAAGTTAATCTCTATTCGGAGATCGAGTTAAAAAAATAATTACATGAAATTCCGTCAATAGAAAAAGATCGCAAAATAACTAACTAATCATCACGCCGTTTCCCCGCAGGGGTAGACAGAGAGGACGGACCGCCAAACGACTCAATCTTGGCATACACTTCTTGCTTCATTCACATTCATAAATTCTCTACTGTTATTCTGACTTCTGACATGGCCCGATTCAAGAATTTGATTCACTTGATCATGGCATGCCCTCCCCGACTTCTTCTTCCGTTCACACTCGCGTCATATATTCTCCTTATACTCTTTTATTCGTTTATTCGCTATATACGCCCAAATTATCTAAGCGTCCCTTTCTTAATCTTACTCATTAAGTTTACATCAGCCTTGCATTGTTCATGAATCCCAACATTTTTCACACGATCATACATAGTTTTACCACACATTCGCCTCAGAGATCTCATTTCTACAGCTTTCAGTCTACTTTTATCCTTCCTTTGCCAGTTTCATGCTTCACTGTCATATCTCAGGGTTGGTATCAGCAGTGCTGATCAATGCTGATTGAGCACTCTTTTGTGGACTGCTAGCTTCGCTTCTTTAAATATTTTTTTGTTAGCGCTAACCATGTTCAATCCTCCGTCAATGAAGTTTCCTGCATATACTCTTCTTTCAGCAGACAACAGGCAACATACTTTCAGATTACTCATTTTCGTGCTCAAACCCACCTTTTATAATTCTTACATACAATTATCAATATGTAGATTCAATAATTACGATGACATTATGCAGCCTTGCTTAACACCTTTTGTGATGTCACAACACCCCATAAATTCCCCGTTTACCCTAACACATGCAACGCTTCCCTCGTACAGAGACGCAATTGCCTGTATAAAATTCGTATTCATTCCATAACTTTTTTCTGCCAACTCGGTCGTATGCTTTTTTATAACTATAAAGGCACAGAAAATTTTTGATTTTTTTCGCCGAAACTTCTCTGTGAGCATACGCAACGAGAAAATCAATGCACCCCCTTCCACTCATGAAAGCATCTTGCACATTCCATATTTTAACCATTGTTTTCATTCGTACCCTTTAAATCAATATTCTACCGTACAGTTTTTCAACTGAACTTAGCAAGCTAATAGCTCCGTGATTCCCACATTCCGTATGTGACCCTTTACCTTTATATAGAGGCATGATCACAGCCCTTCTCCGATCTAGTGGAATGTAACTTTCCTAGAGGAGAAACACTGTTTAAAAAGTTTGCATAACTGTGTGAGAATTATACGCCTATATCTCTTTTAAAGTATTTAGCAACAATATTGTGGAAATCAACAGCCTTACCATTGTTCATACTTTTAATCGATCTTTTTAGTTCATCCATTCCACGACGTGTAACATTCATCCCATCGTTATTCATAAATGATTCGCCACTAGAATCACTGTTTCTCGGGTTGCTTTCGAAGACATCTTCAAAATATTTCATCATTCTTTATTTTATTTCCTCCTCATTCGTCAATATTTTCCATCATTCAATTTTATCACTTTCATGCATCCGCTTTCTGGACCCTTCCCGGACCTTTAATTCAAAAAAGGACAAACGGTTTAATGTTTTCTTGGAAGCGGCTTGTCGCCTCGACCTCCTCTTCCTCTTCCAGTCGTTTCTTTCGTTCTGTCTGATGGTCCGAAAAAAATAAATATCACGTGTACTTCTGTTATTTAACATGTTATAAGTATGAAATAATTCACAGCATTTCTTTAAATGAATCGTAAGTCAGTAGTCTTGAGATTTTTACTGTTTTCTAAATATGTATGTTTTATTAAATATTTTTCAAACGATTGCTTATACCCTAAGCATTAAGCACTTTAAGCGCGCTCCCTCTCTCTTCCATATTAACATATATTTTTTTCAAACAATGTCCAGTTTCCGCTCGGAGGGTATTTCTGGGTCTTAAACTTAGAGTAACAATATGCCGTAAACTATCATAGAACACATTTATTTAGAGCCCCAAACACCGAATACCATTTTTATTCTTTCTTTCAAATTGTAAAACACGTCATAAACTTGATTCATGTTTAAGTCTCCATATGTAATACACAGTGAATGTGCAAAACTTCAAAGACCATTTTCCCAGTTTGACATATTTTGATTAATTTCTAACACTTTTTTGTGCGTAATATCGAAGGTTCCGGAGACAACAAAGGAACCGGTTCCAAGAAACCGGGATAGGAATATCGTTATCGACCATCTCTATTACTTATTACTTGTCAGAGTGTCAAATGTCACCTGTCATGTATTATAACATATTATTATGCGTTATCTTTCCGTGTAATTCAAGGATCAAGCAGCTCACGTTGAGTCCACAAGTGATTATTGATAAGCTAATGTGAGTTAACACCACATTATTTGTTCTGGCTTTGAATAATGTTATGTCAATACGAGGAGTGACTAACTGCTAGGGGTGGCTTTGATGAATATCTGAGCTATTTTGCTTTGGTAATATCACCATACACCGTCTTTCATGAATAATAAATCCTTTGATGACATAATGTGTACTTCGCCACATCACTCGTAATTGTGTGATAATTGCACTATTTACTGTTTTTAGGTCATTACCTAGGTACATATTAGTAACTGTTTACAGGCAGTTCTTTTTGTAGAAAAAAGGTCGAAACTCATTATCTTGTCAAGCTTGTAATTAGTGGCGTAATGAGGGTTTTCCTCACCAAAATGTTTTAACTGTCCAGTATGTAGTGAACGCATGACAATGTCACTTCCCCCACCCCTATATCATCGACCCACTGACTTCACTGACTTGCCCTAAGTACCACTTCGATAGCTGGAGGCAAAGGCCACGAGACACCCATTTTGGCACCAGCCATTCACTGCCGTACACGTTTGTTTCGGGTGATTTTAGCATTTAAAAAAGGGTCAAACTAAATATTTTGACAAAATATTCGGTTTTTGTAAACAAGCCGAACCTTTTTACTTATTTGCTGTTTTACTTAAATTGGCGGCACGCCTAGCTCGTCTCTCACCCCATTTATTTTGGTTTCTTCCCCTTGAGTGTTAGGGCAACTATATGTATTATTTGATCTGTGTTCTGACCACTTGTTTCAATGTCACTAGCCTGGTACCTAGGTGATCCTGCTACAGAAGGTTGATTTGTCACGTCTTGCAACTGAAGGAATCTCTGACCGAATGTCACCCTCTGAGCTCTGAGTAACCACAGAATATATTTTAAAGAATGGAAAAGTCTCAAAGGTGGCCCAATAAGTTTGATAAACAAAAGTGCTAAAACTGTTAAGTTGGTAAAATTGGAAAATCGGTCAAAAACAGGTGCCGGAATGCTGTTCTAATGTGTTCCACAACATAAAAGCACTGCTTATAGGTATTATTTTTGGTAAAATTTCCCCTAATGAATATATTAAAAACTAACTACCCATTACGCCGTTTACCACAGGGGTAAGCAGAGGCGATAGACCGCCACACAACTATGTCACGGAACACGCTACTTCATTCACATTCATACATTCTATTCTGTTTTTCTGACTTCACATGACCCGACTCCAGTATTTGATTCACTTGATTGTGCCATGTCTTCCTCAGGCGTCCCCGACTTGTTCTACCATTAATTTCCGCATCATTATCCTCCTTACACTCCTTTCTTCATTCATCCGCTCTACACGCCCAAACCATCTCAGCGTCCCTTTCTTAATCTTAACCATTTTACATTATCCTTGCATTTTTTCCAGATTTTCACATTTTTAACACGGTCATAGAAAGTTTTACTACACATATGCCTCATTTCTACAGAATTCGGTCTACTTTCATCCTTTCTCTGCCAGTTAGATGCCTCACTGCCATAAGTTATCAGGGTTGTTATCAGTACTCCATTGTGGACTGCTAGCTTTGCTTCTTTGGATAATTTTTTATTAGTACCAACTGCGTTCAGTCCTCCATTAACATTATCTCTTATTATGTATTTAGGTTTTTAACCAGTCAAAGATTGTGGAACCAACAAAAAAGTCATAGGCCCTGCTTAAATATTACAATGTGGTTACAGTGGTTATCGAGCAGTGAGAGCTACTCCAGTGGCCCGTCCCTGCCCAAGGAGATTGAGGCCAGCCTGCTGAGTGCGCTGCTCGACAAGTGCGAGGTGCTGCGACTGGACGCAGACCTGCTCCGCTGCTGGTACCCCCCACCCAAACAGGGGGATACTCACTTCATAGCCACCAGGGGATGGTGAATATTAATATTATTATGTATATAGATTTTCAATAGTCTCGTTAGAGTTAACTTGATATCTGTAATATATATTTGTTTACTACATATTTTTTTTAAATTTTTTATTATTTTTATTACAAAGCCACAAAGACCATTATTCAACTCAGGCAGTAGGGCAAGCTCTACCAATTTTTTTGACAGTAATTATTACATTTTAGGAGTTTGGCAAGTTATTGGGTGATGTGGGATTTACACTGAAATTACTGCCATCTGTTGACACATTTCCAAACGAGAGCATTGTTAATTTATTTATTTTATTTTATTTATGTTTTTAATCCAGCAGGACTGGGTTGGGTAGTGCAAACTCAGTCTGCCGTATCACATGAAATATATACAATATAAATAGAGAAATGAATACAATAAAAAAAAAATTAATAAAAAATAATAATAAAAAATAATAATAATAATAAAAATAAAAATAAAAGAGGTTAAATAATAATATAAAAACACATGAGAAGAAATAAAAATAAAAAATAGAAATAAAAAAATAATTACCAAAAGATAGTTACATCCAAATAAAAGAAATAAAATGAAAAACTTAATAGATAATAGTAACACAGAATAAATTAAATAATTTTAATTTATTAGATTCTCTTCAGGGTGGCAGTCGCATCATCTGCATCCATCGTTCATTGAGTGATGGATGCAGATGATGCAATTGAGTGATGCTCCGCCATACAAGCATTTAAAAATAAAGGACCAAAAAAAAAGTTACATTTTGTTCCTGGATGGAATGATAAAGTCTCAACTTTGTATCGTCTATCAAGGGATGCATTCGTCTGCTGGGTTCAGGCCGGAAAGCCTACGGAAGGCAGAATTGCAGATGAAAGAAAAACAAGCATGAAAAAATTTCAAAATTGCCCTCCGAAAATGCCAACACTCTGAAAACAGAGCACGAATGGATAGCATAGTTACATCGAATATCGATTTTTTTTTTGTTATGTTGGTACACATATGTTTATCATATGTTGGCATTATCAGCCATTTTGGATTAGTGGTTTGTTTTTGACAACTGGAAAGGTTAGTCACGTTTTTGTGTGTTCTTCGATTTTTTACTTTTGAAAAAAATGGATCAAAGAATATGTATTAAATTTTGCGTTAAAAATGGAATAAAGTACTCCAACGCACTTAAAATGTTGACTGTGGCATTCGGCGAGTCTACTTTGTCTCAAAAAAAGTGTTTATAAGTGGTACAAGCGCTTCACAGAAGGCCGAGAAGATGTTAATGACGATGAGCGTCCTGGAGTTGCAACCACGTCAACAAACGAAGAAAACATGATTATTTGACCAAAAACAACACCGTAATCATGCCTCAACCACCGTATTCACCAGATTTGATGCCTGTGACTTTTTCCTATTCCCGAAACTGAAGAGACCAATGAAAGGAAAGCGTTTTGCCACAATTGATGAGATTAAGTCAGAATCGAAGAACGAGCTGATGGCCATACCGAAAAGCGCATTCCAGAAGTGCTTCGAGGATTGGAAGAAGCGCTGGCATAAGTGCATTATATCTTAGGGGGATTACTTCGAAGGGGAGAAAATGGATATTGATGAATAAATAAATACTTTTCGAAAAAATTCAAAATTCGCCTTTTCTTTTGAACACACCTCGTATATATTTCATGTGATATGTCAGACTGGGTTTGCACTACCCACCAAGTCCTGCTGGATTAAAAAGTCAATTGATTTATGAAGTGCTCTGTTCGATGAATTAATCTGCAATTGAACGAAACTATTTTTATAATCGATTTTTAATTTTATTTTGAGTTGCTCGTTTGCATTGTTCGGTAGATATATTTTCCTACAACTGAGAATTTAGGCCAAATACTCGCATCCTTAATGGTGGGCGCAATAATTTGTGCCCTGAATTTGGTAATCTGGGACATTTTATCATTGTGCCCCTCTTAAATTCGAACCCACGAGCCGCTACTGCGTAAGGGTATTGAAGTACTGATTTTATGGGTTATCTTGATAATTCGGTCTCTACTTGGTTACTTATACATGAGTAGTCCTAACCTTGAGCCATAAAATCAGTGGAGTCCCACTAAGTGTAAAATTTTTAATTGACGACAGGTTCGGCGAACTGGTTGATATATTATTAAAACATATAGGTTTTTGAAAAAATAACAAATCCAAATATCCAAAAAAATAATGGTAATAAAGGAAAACAATGCTAGTAATATTGTATGATAATTTACCTTTTCTTATTTACTTGTATATCTCTACAACACAAAAAAAAATTTCATACCTAACTACTGCACAGAGTTGCTCTGTTATCAAATCTATTTAATCTAACGAATTATTGTTAAGCCCGACTGCTATCTCGCAACTTAGCTTAGATTTCACATTGTGTTTCTTTACTTGTCTATATTACTTGCCAAATTTTGTTCAATTTTCTTAAATAATTTAAATATATATTTCTAACATAACATCTCTAGGTATTAAATTTGAAAAAAGGAAACTAAAAGGATTATTTATTAATAAAAAAAAAAAATTTGTACTTAAATACACTTTTCTTATAACCATGTAAACAATGTTCTTAATTATGTCTAATAAATATATGAAAAAAATATATATATATATATTTCTGACATATACTTGTATGTCTATGTTTCACCTTGATGTGGAAGGGTTAGTGTTAACACAGCATGATCAGTCAATGAGTTGTTAGCCGAATGGAAATGCTAATATAGGTTTAGTATTCACCATTGTTTGTCTAGCCAATAAGTTATCCTCTCTGTCAAAACAAAGAATGGGGTCACATGTGATTGGTTAATGCAGCTGAATGCGTTTTCCCAGTTAAGTGATGGAAGGGTAAGCGCAAAAGAAGAAAATTATAGGTATCATTTGTCAGTAATAAGTTTTCCTCAGTAAAGATTTGCGATGAGTGCATTTTTACCTACAGCCATAAATCAACTTAAATGCGGATAGTTCTTACTTAGAGCCATAAATTTTCTTCTATGTCGGTCGTTCTTACACTAGAGTCATAAAATTTCTTATACGTAGATAGTTCCTACCTAGAACAATAAAACAAATTAAATTGCATAATTTGTTCTTACCTAAGACCATAAAAGTACTTGTACATAGGTAGGTAGTTCTTACCCAGAGCAGCCATAAAATGCATTTCAAATTACACATTCTATTTATGTCATGGTTGGGAAAACAATTGAATCATAGACAATGTTAGACAAATTTGGTGGGAAATTATTGAACATATTGTTTATACCTATGTAAAGACATCAATATAATTTTTTTGTTTGTTTATCAATAATGACATTCAAACTTAAGTAAGTACCAGTATATTTCGTTTTTTTCTAAAATTAATTTTCATGGTTGAAATAATTTTCAAAGTTTCAATTTTTCAAAGGCCATCAAAACGCTCCAAATCCATGGCCGGTCGGTTTTAATCAGTTTTGAGGTTAGAATGTCAAATATCAAAACAAGGATGAGCTTTACCGCACATAATTGTATATTCTATTCATGGCAAACCATAACTAAATATAAGAAATAAAATGATGTACCTTTTTAGAAACTTTAACTTAAAGATTAATAATAGTATTGACCATTAACATTATCAAAATATCCGTATTGATAATAAGGAACTACAGTCCATTTTTTAAATTATTTTTTTATTAATGTTGACATCTTAACTTAATTTTCTGTTGTTTTTTTTCTTTCGAAGTGCCTTTTCATGGTTAAATTAATTGTTAAAGTTTCAATTTTTTAAAGCCCACCAAAACGCACGAAATCTATGGCTTGTTGGGTGTGACGTCACACGAACCAGTCGGATTAGCGGTTCAATAGGCAGTAATCGATATTCCATACAAAACTGCGAGAACTTTATACTCAAATTTAACTGCTTTTAATTGAAGGAAACATTGTAGAATATCAGCGTCTCGTTACTATTGTAGGTGCATTGTACCAAAGTGCAAAAATACATTCATATCCGCAACTGATTAACAATTTATCAGTGTTCAAAGAAAGTCCATATCCAACTTTTTAAAAACCTAAACTGGAAGACTGGGCCATAACCTAACATGTTGGCAACAGAAATGCGTATTATGATACCGCCGCATATCTGATATATCGATACCGGGTCCACAGATATTAGCGTTCTGACCATTCTGAGATATTAAATGATATTTTGGTATTCATATCTATTGAATAATGATTTGGTACGTGACAATAATAATAATAATATTTTGATAATTTTTATAGTGCCGTTTTGGCGAAAATCACTTAAAGGACGCTGTACAAATGTTTTTTTTCCCAATGCTCTTTTTTTCATTATTGAAATTTAGTACAATTTAATTCATTGCAATATTATACTTCTCTTTTAAGCAATGCTTGTGTAGAGAAGCGGAGTGAACATATTGCGTTCAGATGGTTATATATTTGCATAGTAATGTTTCCTAAAGTGTCACAAGAAGATGCTTAAAATAATAATAATAAAAATAAAATGGTGTACATGATTATATTACAGAATTGGTGATTTAATTAAAAGAAAAAATGGAGTGCATGGCGACAAATTTTGTTTTAGAAGTTAAAATCATAATATAATACACGTAATGTACAATGTGACGTAGGATATTTAACATATAACATAACGGTACTAGTGTTATATTATGTTGTCTATCTTATTACTAACTATAGACAGTCTATCATATCGATAATTAGTACTGGCGTTACTGACCGTCCTCGATTCATTCGATATTCATCGTTATCTAATATTAATAAATCTTTGGTATCACCGATATTTCAATAAAAATATTCCTTCGGTGTCGACAATGAAAAAAACTATAAAAATAGCTAGAAATGACAAAATATTACGAAATTTTAAACCGTTATGTCCCAGACCCTATTAGGTCTACAGAGACCATTTTAATTTCAAATTGTGTGTAAATTTTGTCTACTTCAAAAAGTATTAAATGATTTATCCCTAAAAATTAGTCATTCGGGAATCAAAATCGACAAAATCTTTTTTTTTTTAATCTCGACTACAAATCCGGAGGTTGTGGGTTTAAATCTCAGCGTGCGCATGTAAATTTGATTTAATTAATCTGCGTCGTTTTGCAATTAATTTGTTAAAAATAATATATACAGTATATTTATGGTGCTTTCCAAAGTGAAAGATGCTTGAAATGGCTTTAGTCATGCTTAGTGTTTAGATCTGAATAGCCCAGTACCTCCCCACCTTCCTCTTCCCCTTCGCCTTCCCCTCCCCATACCTTTTACCCTTACAACATACCCAATAAGGGATGTCATAGTCCCATTGGCTTCGGACAGTTGGGACTCTTGTGCGGTATTCGCGTTAAAAAATAGGAGTGTCGGGAGAATTCATAATGCGAAAGTAAATGGCAGAAGAATTAATCAATCAATGCAAAAATGATGTGAAAAAAGGACCCACCATGTATAACATAATACCGACAGACTAATATATCAATATTAGGTAATATCACAAAAAAACGGGAATGATGCAGAACTATTCCTCTTGAACTTTGTTACCATCTGGTTATAATTTTTTGGATGCGATTTTTAACCTTTAGTGCTTTGAATTATGTATGAAAGGGAAATTATAATCGCTTACTTTAATAAGCCTCTAGCCGTTATCCACGCACGCGCCTGTCACGGACTTGACAAAAAATGACAGTAGATAATTTTGCGAGAGAAATATTCAAATTTTTATAGGTTGTGGTACCTTTAATGGCTTGAAATAAAACTAAATATGTTACGCATCATAAGAAATAACAGGTTTGAGGTATCATTAGAAATCCTCCGCTCTCAGAATAGCTGAAGAAATAATCACCAAAGTGCCAATGACATTGTGTTGTGCAAGGATTAGATTATTATGTAGACAAATTCGTTAAAATTGGTATGAATTTTCAAGCAAAAACTCTCCAGTAGTCGCAATAAACAAACATAATGATTTTACAGGCAAAATGAACACTGTAAACAGCGAAATTATAAGCCGTAAGCAATATTAATAGCGAAAAAAAAACTTATCTAGTTATAGTTGGGCTCAAAAACGGCACGTGTGACGTCAGAAGCAGTGGTATCAAGAGAACATGGTGTTTTGGTGGTACAGTTTTTAGTTCACTTTTATATAACGATTTGTAAATTCTACGTATAATTATATATAATGAATGTTATATATTCAGAATCGGCGTTTGCTGATCTATATGAATATATATTTTTAAAGTCATTATATTTTTCACTGGAGGTCCTTATTGTGAGTTTTCATAAAATTGAATTTGATTTTTATCTTCGACTAACTTTGAGTGATGAATGATTTTTTTCAGGAACCTTACATCTGACAGAAAAGAAATACACGAAGAAAGAGAGCAAGTCATAGAAATATTGGGAAAATGCATAGAAGGTATTTTGAAGGGGAAAGATCTGGAGAACCCCGAAGCTATACGATATGGAGAGCTCTTACAAAGTCCCATGGAAAGGCATGCACAAGTTGTTTTGGGTAGGTTCCCTTATAATATCTTCAAATTTTGAATATTGTAGTAATAATATTATGAACTTGACTTTAAACTCCTTTGATTTTTTACAGATATTATGAATACATCAAATAAAAAAAGTGGAGTCCTGGCTGTCAGGAGAGAATGGATAGATCACAACAAGGAGAAAGAAAATAACAAAATTCTCGATGTTTTGACCAAATCTAGAATTATAGACCTCGGCGAAAGATTTCAGAAAATCTTGCCTGAGGAAAACATTCTTAACATAAAGTGAGTAGTAATCCAAAAAACTACCAACTTAAATAATTACAATTCGGATTGTTTCTAAATTGATTTTATTCAACAAATCCATATATCGTCGCTGCATATATAATATAGCTTATGTGCCGTTTCGTACATTCTGAGATGATTGAGAAAAACTGCTTTAAAAAATAATTGCAAAGACTAGATTTGCTAAAAAGAATAGATTTGTTAAAATTCAAATCTAATCTGCAATTATTTTTTAAAGCAGTTTTTCTCAATCATCTCAGAATGTACGAAACGGCACATAAGCTATATTATGAATGCAATGACGATATATTATGTATTAAGATTTGTATTTGATAAATTTTAGGGCTCCTTGGAGAGGAGGTAAAGTAGACCCAGAGTCTCCGGGGCAATCAGAATACCTGACAGAACTGAGGGAGACAGTGCGGAGAGCATTGGAGCGACTTATCAACCAAGATCTCAGCGAGGAGCCAGATTCTGGCAAAGGAAGGAAAAAGACTATTCAGGTTGGGAGCTTCTTTAATTTTGAGCAAGGTTGTTTTGACAAACTTAATAAATGGACAACCTCCGTAGCCTATTGGTTTACACACTTGAGTCGGGAGGTTGCAGATATGATTCACAATAACAAATTGTCAAAGATTTTAAATTTCATAATGTATTATGGGTACTACCAGGTCTGGATGCTGTTATGTGGATTGTTTGACAGACCTTACTTAAAATGGCAATTAAAACAGCTGTGCGCTAAACAACGTTACTAAATTTAAAAAATATTATTATTTTATTTTGAATTATCGAATGCCTCTTTTGTTACAGGAAATATTTCTAGAACATCTCACGCACATGACAATCTTTAAAAATCATTTACATCATCAAAAACTGAACATGAGCTGCCTGCAAACTTTGACAAATCAAATACAAGACCTTATGTCGTCTAATTATGCTTCTCAAGCTAGACATCCACCAATATTAGTATATGGACCCCACAGTTCAGGAAAGACAACCCTTTTGACTCACATATATGAAAACTGCGAAAAGCTGTTTAAAAAACCCGTTCTTAGAATAATCAGGTTTTCAGCGGCAACACCTCGCTCCGTTTATAACCTAGAATTACTCAGAGTCGTCTGTCAGCAAATATCTATCATTCTCAAAATACCTGAAGGGTACCTCCCAAAGGATGCGAGCTTTGACCCCCTGTACATCAACAACTGGTTTCAAAGCCTCCTCAGAAGATGTGAAGATATGGAAAATGAAATAATGCTTATATTCATAGACAACATGCACAAAATTAATCCGCTGGAATGTGATATCGTTACGGGGCTCTCGTGGCTGCCGGTTACACTACCAAAAAACGTGTTCATTATATGCACGAGTTCCATCCCTATTGAACAGCTGCAATTCACTCCGACGCAGAAAGAGAAGTTCCGTTCCAGTGGATGTTACTATCAACTGCCGGCAGCTAGCAGTCTGCCGTCTGAAGAAGCTGACAGACATCTTGATGATTTAGAACGCAGATTCGGCCATGGAGCATTCAGCAGGCTGGCCAAATACATAACTTGTGCAGAGTTTGGTCTCACGGAGACAGAACTGCTGGAGTTATTGATGCCCACCACAAATAGTGACGCAGTTATAAGTGTGCAAGACGGACACTTTAATTTCTCAATGCTGTGCGTTGTGAAAAAACAAATGGGTAAACATGTATTTACAATATTTTAAATGTTAATCAATTAAAACCAACTTCTGTTACATTAACCGCGTCTTTCTTGTATTCTAGAAAGCATCTTATTGGACAAGTACATGTCGGGAAAGTTGACAGTGGTTTGGCGAGCGGCGAGTGTGTCAGAGGCAGCGCGGCGGCGTTACTTGTCGGCGCAGGAGCCTCTGAGAGCCACGCACCACGAGGTGGCCAACCTTTTCTTCAGTCAATTTGAAGAGTCTGAAGATACACCGTCAGATGCTACAGAAACAGGTCTGTAGGAAGCACTCTCATTGCATCTAAACATACCTACTACCAGTGACGGCTCGTGATTTTTGAGTGAGCTAGAGTCCCAAGATTGAAAAATACGACATTATTGCTGTTGTTGAAGCCGAAAATGATTTTTTTTCAAAATTTTAGTATTGGGAAAATAGCTCACTCAAAAGTCACAAGCCTCCACTGCCTACTACGTTTTGATGTTTATTATCACCTTAGGTTAGTTATCCTATGATAATAGTACAATCTTGTTGTTAGGTTGCAGATTAATCTTTTTACTATACATACATATATGATGCTCACTCCTCTTTTAAGCTTGTTACACACAGTTAATAGAATATCATAGTATATATGCGGGGGGTATGCTCGCCATACAATTGTCACAGATATATTATAGTACCCGTGTGTGATGACTTTACGGGATTGTATGGCGAGCGATATCGAGGGATATGCCACGTCCACATATTACATTAACTGTGTGTAATAAGCATTAAACACAAGCGCCCGTTTCTATAAAACAGAAACATAGAAAAAAAAGTTTTAAAAATTGTGAACAATTTTTAAAATTATATAATTTTTAAAACTTTGATTAATTGATTAATAACAATAACAACAACAAAATAATGTTTGAAACTATGTATACATTCATAATATATGTATTATAATATTGAACAGAGTATTACGTCCACAACTCTATCCTGCTGAAATAATTAATATGTATTGGTGTATCCTCTGTCTGAGTATTTGTAATTTTATATAATTTGTGTATAATAACTGAGTTTTACACTGTAAAAACCCAGTATAAATAAATAAATATGGCCGGTATTTCAGTTGCTTTTTAAGCTCAGTTTGAGAGATATTTCCGTCTGTCAAGTTGCTACCGGGTAGGTTTCCCGACAACCCAATCTGACTCGTAACATTCCTGAGTATACTGTAATATGTATATACATGAATACATTTTTTTTCTATTGCACTATTTTATACAATGAACCAGAACCTAAAAACTCCTTTATAACATGTTTATGATGTGAAGGTGCTCCGGTAGCCGTCGGCGAGGGTCTAGAGGGAGACGGCACCCCCTTCCAGAGCGGGCGCCGCGGCATGGCGGCCCCCTTCACTCAGCGGCATGTGGAGGAGTCCTGGCTCCACCTGCTGCTGGCCGGAGACTTCACCAGGTTGAAGGACCTCACCATCTGCAACTTTGACTTCCTGCATGCTGCTGTAGGTCATATTGAATATTTATTATTATTTTTCTATCATCTTTAATAAAATATTATATTCTGATCATCATTTTGTACATTATTTTTCGTCTGACAAATGATGTCGATTCCTTTCCTTGTTTAATAACGAGTTGAGTTACCACAGATCAATGTACTTTGCAGAATTTAAAAATCTTGGGTAGTTGGAGTTTGAAAAAAAACATTCTCAAAGTGTTTGTCTTTAAAAAAAAGTGCTCTCATTCTGTCTAAAAAGAACCTTTTTAATCGCCATTCTCCGTTCTTTGAATTTATTAAGAGAACAACATTTCTTTTAAATCATTGGATAAGCCAACTAAAGGGCGGAAAGCCATTTCAATGAATTCCACTACAAAAAGAGATTGTCTAACTAGGCAGGAATAAACTTGGTCTTGTAAAACATTTGATTATCAATACTCTTGTTATGAAAATCCCATATCTATTAAGAGTTTGTCCATTTGCAGGTACAGACAGTGACAATATCATACTTGCGTTGTATCTTGGAGCATGTCCGGTGCTACATCCTGGACAGAGACATAGAGCTGGTGTACAGCGCTGTACGCAAATCCAGCGACATCCTCACCAGAGACCACATGCAACTTGGGGCACAGGTCTGTATTCTGCAACTATTTTCAGCTCGCAATGTCATTTCCATTACGAGATAATATAATGCTAAGAAATATCCACTTAACCAAATACTCTAGAAATATACTAATAAACGCAGCTCTCGACATTTACCGTACATTGGCATGGCAACATGCTCACTAGCGCCCTCTAGCTGCCCGAGTTGTATGATTTAAAATGTATGAAAAAAATCCAATTTGTACAACTCGGGCCGCTGCCATCAAATGTCAAGAGCTGGAAGTATTGTCATTTAAGAGTATTTGACTTACCTGTTAAAACTAAGATGTCAATCACATTATACAAGGTGTAGCAGGACGTACCCAACATTAACCAGTGATTCCTGAGCTTATTTGGACCAAAAAACTGCAAATGACATTTTGAACTTCAGTGACATATACAGTAAAACCCCTATTTTACGTTTTTCAAGGGACTGAAAAAAAAACTTAAATGGAGGGAAAATGTAAATCGGGGAAATGAAAAAAACTTTTTTTTTAAAGAAATCTTTGTTAATTTTTTTGGTTGAAAAAACAATACATATTTTATTTTTATAAAAAAAAAATCATGTAGGTAATTGTAATAAACTCGTAATAAACTAATAAATCAAATAAAAAACGTAAATACTGTGTGTAAATGATGATCCCAAATAACTTCAAACAGAAAGACGCATCACAAATCGAGTTGAAAGCCGACTAGGAAAATGGGAAAACCAACTGGACAGATCAGATGTTATAACATTTTACAAATCGCTAAAATTGAAAGCTGTCGGCCAATCACGGCACGGCAGATAAAAATGTGACAACTGCGCCGGCGCATTGTCATGTGCGCGTCCAATCACGGCACAGGTAGCTAAAATTGAAAGTGGGCGGTCAATCACGGCGTTTCGCGCCGTACGGCCGACCAATCACGGCACGACAGATAAACATGTGTCTTCTGCGCCGACTCATTGTCAAGCGCGCGTAAATCACACATTTTGAATATTTTCGACGTAAATTGCGGGAAACAAACGTAAAAATCGGGTAATAAATGTACTAAAATACATCGGGATTGAAGTAAGTAATAACACGTAATTGGCGGGAAAACGTTAAATCCGTGGACGTAAAATACGGGTTTCACTGTAATTCAATTTAATTTAATACACCTTCCTTTCTGTTCACACGCTTGTAGTATGTGATATTCACCATCCCGTACCCATAACATTGGACAGTAGGCGAAGGTGCATATGACGGAAGCCAGGTACAACTAGCAATAGTATCAATTGAATATGTTTGTTATTAGATTATCAGCTGGTTGCGGCCAGTCATAGTGAGCCCCCACACTGCGCTCAATGTACTGGTGACAGCAGCCATGGCTTGGTGTGATGGCTACACCAAACCTCTTCTTGTACCCCTCAATGGGTGGTGAGTATTGTTGATACTTCATCAACCTTTCTGACAACCTACGTCTAAATCACTTTAAAATTTGTCTTATGATAAGGCATTCAACGGGCTGGCACCATCACACTTGACCGATCTCTTCGTGAGGGACAATCTTAATCAGAGGCAACTCACGCTCAGGTTGGCCAAGTCTGATGCATCAAACAGACTGATTGAATCCTCTCATATGATTGTACGAATGCTGCAAAATTTTGGGGTCAGAAGTTTTCAATTGCTGGGTCCACATTCTTGGAATGACCTTCCATTTCGATAGCTTATAGTTAAATTGTTGTAACTACAAAATGGCAATTGTTAGAAAAATGCAAAAAATCAAGTTTTTTTACAAAAAAAAAAAATGTTAAGTTTAAGGAAGTGCTCTTGATACTTGAGGCATTATTTTTATTAAATAATATCATATTGCTATTTAAAAAGAAACTATTTTTTATTTTATCATAACCACTAAGTTTGTTTCGTAGTTACATCATTTTAACTCTAAGTCATCGATTTGGTTTGAGGACAGAAAGCAGTTTTAAAATCTTTAAAAAAATCTATAATTATATCTTTTTTACAAGGGGCTACAAACTTTAACAAAACGTAAAGCTCCCTTGAGGTTATTTTAATCACTAAACGGCGCTATAGAAAAGTTGACAATTTATTATTATGTATTTATTTTAACATAAAAAAGTTAAAAGTATTTTTTTTTAATTTCATTTAAATCAATTTATTTTTAAAAAACATTTTTTTGCAGGGTGCAACCCCCAATTGCGGCCACTGTGAAGATTCTTCAAGCCGCCGGGGGTGCTCGCTTACTGGCTCTCGCCCCCACGGGACAACATCTTCTGCTGGCTCCCGAGAAAGGAGATCCTCAACTTTGGCACATAATGTCCAATTCACTGGTCCACACCTTTAAAGGTATTCTAAATTCAGAAAGAGAGGTTAAAACGAAGATCTCAGCGGCAGGACCGTATTGGCCAATACATAAAATTACAGTTATAGTCTGCACATATGTGTTACTAAGCTTGGGAATATTTGCAGGACATTCCGGTCAAGTGCTGTGTATGGCTGTGACAAAAGAATCTCAGTACCTACTCACGGGATCTGAAGATACCACTATCATTATCTGGGACCTGCAAACCCTAACCATCAAGATGAAGATAGCGTGAGTAAAGCTCTGCTTATGTATGTAATAAGAACTAGAATGAAATATTATCTTCAGAAGAAGTTATATGATATTAAAGGTTAATTCAACACACGTATGAATTGGCACACTTATTAAAAGTGATATAAAGGAGAAAAAAAAGCCCTAAAAATTTATTTTTTTTAATTAAGGAAATATATTTATTAGGTTAGATTAGATCAGGTTTTGTGTTTTTTTTTTTATACTCTTAATGACTTCTTTTAAAAAGGGTGCCGTTTCACACATGTGTTGAATTAGATATCATGGAACCAACATTTTAAAGTAATTAAACCACAATCTATGGATTGTTCCTGAAGTGTTTTGATTAATTTAGAATGAAATATGTGAATATTGTGCATGTTTTATTGTATTTATATCTATATTATGTATCGTGTTCTAGAGAGCACATAGCCGCTGTATTAAGCTTGGCGTGTGTAGTGAATCGCTCACTCGTGGTGAGCGGAGGGGAAGATTCTGCCGTTATCATCACTTCTCTGGCTGATGGATCTGTGGTAGGTCATAACATAACCCTACTTTTTGTAAAAACATATATCGATAACGCCTAAGAAATTTACTGCATTTCCGGTGGCTTATACTAAATTAATTTAATTAAAAATGCTCTCACGTAAAATTATTGCTATTTTGCAGAAGTCCTCATATGTGTAGGGGTCATCGGTATAGAAAGTATAATATGATTAGTTTGTGTACACTGCAATATGAACTAACTTGATATGTACATATTACGTTCTGCTTGCTATGTTTATTTTAATGGATGACAGCTGTTTTGCCTACAATGACAATAAAATCTCTTGTCATTTTCTTACATATTTTCAAGCATTGTAAGAGTTATTCTATTCTCTTCTATCGAGTATATTTTATTCTCTTCTCGGCAGGCATAAATAAATTTAAAAATAAAACAATAACTTTGTTTTATTTTTAAATTTATTTATGCCTGCGAATAATCGAAGAACGAGCTGATGGCCATACCGAAAAGCGCATTCCAGAAGTGCTTCGAGGATTGGAAGAAGCGCTGGCATAAGTGCATTATATCTGAGGGGGACTACTTTGAAGGGGAGAAAATGGATATTGATGAATAAATAAATACTAAAAATTCAAAATTCACCTTTTCTTTTGAACAAATCTCGTACCTACTATACTGCCCTGAAGAAGCTATGGTAGTAGTGAAACCCAGTCGGCAAAAGAATATAACAAATAAAAGCGATGTTAACAAAGTTCTTGTTTTATTTTAAAATTATAATGTCACATCACAAAGTTACCGCTTCATATGAAAAAAAAAATTATTAGATTTTTTTATTAATTGTTTTATTTTAAAATTCAACATCAGTTTAGAATTTATAATAAGTCACTATTTTCCAGATAATGAAGTTAGACCATCACCGCGGCCCCGTGACAGGAGTGAAAGTAACACAAGACGGCGACGTCCTCGTATCTTGCTCCCAGGACGGCACGGTGTGTGCCTGGTCAGCGGACACCTTCCAACTTCTCAACACCATCCACACCTACAACCGGTCGCCCATACACATGATGGACCTCTCTGATGACTCTGTGTTCCTGGTGACCTTGGAGGGAGATGGGGAGATTCGTATCAGGACCTTCATCACGGGGACAGACCTTCACACTATCGCCAAACAGAAGACGCAGGTACTTTTTGAAAGAAACCTTTTTAAGAGCACAAAATTATCTCGAAGTGGCTCTATTAATTCTTAATGAATTTTGTCTCTTAGTATTGACAAATAAAATCAAACTCATAATTTAGTTGTGAAAATATAATTTTCAATTATTTTCAGATTCCATTTTGATATTTTATATCGTCGTTGCACTTGCAAAACCGGCAAGATTTCAGCAAAATGTTATTTTATACTAAAAAAATCACGGAATCGGGCCCAATATCGGCCATTTGCATATGTTTAACCATTATCTCTCAATACTCGTTAAAAAATAGCCGGTTATTTAGCATCGAGAAATTCTGCGCCTTCATAACTGGCCCTGTGCAGCCGCTATGTACAACGGTAATATTCTGCACCTTTACAATCGGCCATGTGCAGCCGTCATGTGCAACGGCAATATTCTGCGCCTTTACAACCGGCAATGTGCAACAGAAATATTTTTCGCCTCTTACTGGCTATGTGTATTACTGTAAAGGCAATTAGAGACTTATTTCTAGCCACAATGGCTATTATAAAACAATCATCAATTATAGAGTGGAAGATACTCTCAGTATCGCCCTGGTGAAAGACCACCATTCAGAATTGAAACGTTGCTTGAAATGGCTTTTAGTCGTGTTTGGTGACCAGATCTGAATATCCTGGTATTTCTCCACCTTCCTCTTCCCCTTCTCCTTCCCCTCCCCAATTGGGGATGCCATAGTCTCACTGGCTCCAGGTGGTTGGGAGCAGTTGGGACTCTTGTGGGGTATTCACATAAAAAAAAAATCATTTAACCAGTGGATGAAATTGGTCAATTACTCAGAAAAAAAAAAAAATCCTCCATTGATGAAGCCTGTGTTATTCCCGTTAATAAAAACACCACCAAGGTAAATGAAAACTTTTCAGGAATTGGAAATAAATCCTAATCAGTATTGCAATGGTTGGATTTGATTCCAAAAGTGCCGAGCCACTACTGTAGTGCTTTGAGTTCTCAGAGCTATATAGAATCATCATTTAGGTCCATTTCACATATATTATGCATGCAGTATACAAAGAATGGTGCGAAGAATCCAGAAATGCTTGTGGTGAACGAAAAGAATTATTGATAACACCAAAAAGTATCAATTTGTATACATCGAAAGAACCAATGGGATACTTGTGTTGGAGATTGATACATATTCATATTGCCGAGAAAGAGGAGGCAAGAATTGCCAAACAAAATGCGATTCTTTTAGTTTCTGACGAGATACCTGTAGTAGCCAACGATATTGAAAGTATTCTCACTTGCCCAAAGTTATTAGTGTCAAAACAGTACCACAGTCAAAAACTACAGGTCCACAACTTTACTATTTACATTTCCAACAACAAAGGCATCCACTTATATGTATGGCGTGATGCTGATCAAAGGGTAATCTCAAACAAATTTACTTCATGCAATTTCATTGAAAAAATTTTAAATAGTGCGTACCAAAATAAAAATAGTGTATGTATGATCATGTGAAAAATGTTGAGATTTGTATAGAATGCAAGACTGATGTAAGCATAATGAGCAAGATTCAGAAAGGGACGCTTAGATGGTTCGGGGATGTAGAGCGAATGAACGAAGAAAGGAGTATAAGGAGAATATATGACGCGAATGTGAATGGAAGAAGAAGCCGGGGACGTCCGAGGAAGACATGACACAATCAAATGAATCAAATTAAAACTCAGAGTCGGGCCATGTCAGAAGTCTGAATAACAAAAGAGAATGTACGAGACTTTGTATGAATGTGAATGAAGCAAGAAGTGTATGCCAAGATCGAGTTTTTTGGCGATTCGTTCTTTCAGCCTACCCCTGCGGTGAAACGGTGTGATGGTTAGTTAGTTAGACAAAAAGCGTCTTAAAATTTGTATCCAGACAAAAAGTTTATTTGAATTGTAATGTATTAGAAAATATATGATTTAAAAAAAAACTGATATCAGTTTGTTAACGTATTTGAATACAAATCTGGGAAGTTTTTTTGCTTCCCCTGTAAAATTTAGTAAAACTCACATAGCCGGTCTCGCAAGCACAACGACCATATGTGTTGTAAAATATTGTTTCCTTGTTTAATTTTTCTAAAGTCATTCAACAATGAGAAATAGCAAGTGTACATAATTTATTTATTTATTGATGTCGATTATTCATGGTGTATTAGCACGTACCTGACAAACTTTAACCAGTTAACTTTAACCTGGGGTTAGAGTGAAAAATGTAGATTGTATTTTGGTCTCCAATGGTTTTTTTTCTTTTTCACCTAAAAATTTAAAAAAAAAACAGTTGGGGTCGGGGTGGACGGTTGGGCGGTAACTCCGCTGAGTGACCAGTGATGACATTTAAAAGAGTTTTTATTTATTTAGCGTGCTGATACTAGTACCAGTATCAGTTTTACTGAGAGACCGCAATTCAGAATAGAAATGTTACTCAAATCCTGGTTTTGACTATGTTTAGTGATCCAATTATCCAGATGTGCTTTCTAACCTAGCTTTTCCCCCTCTGTTCCTTTCCCCCACATCCGTCAGCTTCATAATAACATTAGCTCAATTATGTGTACATAATAGCAGAGAGCTTCGAAGCTTTGCCGTAGAGCACTTATTAAGTAAAGAGTATAAATAGATATTAACACTGTGAAATCCTCTTACAATGTACCCACATTAGAAGTGTATACATGCAAAGTTTTTTTTTTCAGATCTTTAGAAAATTTTATAAAAGGGTTTCACTGTATCTATGTTTAATTGTGTAGGTGATGTGCCTGCGCGTGTCTCGCGACAGCTCCCGCCTGCTGGTCGGGCTGGGCGCAGGGGGGGCCCTGGTGTTTGGGCTCCATTCCGGGCGCCCCATGAGGGTGCTGCCCCCTGCCCAGCCAGCACCGCTCTCTGCTCTGCTGCTCACAGAAAATGATGACTTCTTGTTTGCCGCAGGTACTGAAACGTCAATCGTTATTAATTGTTTTTGTGTTTAATTCGTAGAACTCCATTTAATTTTTTTAAAATTTAATGTCAATCAAATTTAATAATGTTATTATTAAGTTCTGCAAGTATTTTTAGTTTTTATTATTATGACAGCTGTTTCGGCGTTTAAGGCCATTTTCAAACTGTCTAAATTAGTTTGAAAATGGCCTTAAACGCCGAAACAGTTGTCACAGTAATAAAAAACTAAATAATAACCTTATTAAATTTGATTTACATTAAATTTAAAAATATATATATGTATATATATTATATATTAGCTGTTTAATAAACTACGGACCTTTCAACACATGTCTGAAAATGCTTCCTGCTCGCGTTTTTTTCACAAAAATAAAGCTAAAAACATCAGGTTATATTTAGTTTACATAATTCAATAGTTGTCCAGTTCAAAAAAACAAAACAAGTAATAAAAAAATGGAAAAAAAAACTTTTAAAAAATAATAAAACAAATCTAACTATGATAAGTTAACACAGAAGAAACGATTTGCGTAAACCTCTACGAGCATCAAGTGGCAACTAGCCAGCTCAGTTCGTTTTTTTTATCTTATGTAACACAAACAAGTCGAAACACGCGAGCAGTGTTCGGGTTGTCTTGATTAGTGCTCGTTCAAAAGCATGAAGTGGTTAAATAGAAAATAATCCTTATTTTCTGAAAACAGGGATTGTGGGGAGGAGATTTAGTATAACTTCATATTGAATCAAATAAATATATATATTTTTTTTAAATATTAGAAATAATTAGTTTGAAGTTAATAATAATGTTTTTTTTTTTAATTATTCCATTTCACCAAATAATGAGGTTACGGGAAAATAGACAACCATTACTAATTTTGTTTGTAACTGAAATTCTACAGGTGGGAATCGTGTGACAATCTACTCCTTTCGCACCGAGGACTCGATGACTAATTTCCGTCCGATGGGTGCCGAATCGGAGAAGCGACCGGGCTGCGAAACTGTGGTGCGTGTTTCTCGCGAGCAGTCGGCCGTCCTGACCCCGTGCTGCGTGGCGGTGTCAGCCGACGGCCAACTGGCGGCCAGCGGTTGCTCCCGCGGGGAGCTGAGGGTCTGGCGTCTCGGCTCTCCAGCTGTCATCTCCGCCCTGCCGGCGCACGCTCGCTCCGTGACCTGCGTGGCCTTTGCACCCTCCAATCTGCTGTTGCTGAGTGCATCAGATGACACTACTGTTTGTGTGTGGGTGCTGCCTGACTGTACTCGCACTCTCACGTATAAGGTGAATTTGTTTTATTTTACTTGTACAATTTTAATGAGTAAATTAAATAAATTACCTGCTTGAAACTACAAGTTTATCCTAATCCTTTAAATGCCTAGACAGCCAAGGTGCTCGCCGATATTGAACTGTAAACTGATAATACTGTCAATAATATTTTTTTATGTGATACCACATAAGAGTCCCAACTGCTCCCAACCGTTTGGACCCAGTGAGACTATGACATTTCCAATTGGGGTATGTTGAAAAGCTGAAGATATTGAGGAGGGGAAGGAGATGGGAAAGAGGAAGGTGGGAAGTACCTGGCTATTCAGATCTGGTCACCAAACACGACTAAAACCATTTCAAGCAACATTTCGATTCTGAATGGTAATCTTTCACCAGGGCGGTACTGACAGTATCTACCATTCTGGAATGTGCCGCTAATATACGGGATATTATTTTTGATTAATAAATTGTGATACAACACAATTTAGTAAAATAAAATTTATTTGCGCATGCCTGGATTTAAACCCGCGACCTACATATTCGTAGCCAAGGATCGTAATCACTCAACCACGGAGACCATCATTTACATGAAACATTCTGACTCCTAGGTCTCAGACAGGTCAATAAAATTGATTATCTGTTCAAGAAAGAATTTAGATAATATACATTTGAAAAGGTTCAATCACCTTCACCCAAAGTAAGCAAAAATTTACCTTATTTCTTAGATAGTGGATATTTATTTATTTACTCAAGTTATTATTCCTATTAAAAAAGCAGCCAAATATATTTTTAAAATTAGAAAACATGTTACGTAAGAAATTGGAAACAAAATGAACATGAATGAATTTGAACAAGGTACCTCTTGGTCTGCCATCAGAAGTGCTGTCAGTGTTTCAGTTTTTAAACATTAAAATTTTAAAGCATGAAAGTTTGCCTAGACAGGTGCATAATAGCTGATGGGCGCCATACTCCTATATCCTCATCATTCAACAAGCATTACTCTCTACATGTCCTAACCATAACAATGTCGTGTTGCGTGACAGGGTCACAATTCGGGAGTGCAGGCCCTGTGCATGCTGCAGGACTCGCGGCGGGTGGCCTCCGCAGACACCTCGGGGGCCCTCCACCTGTGGCTGGCCGACAGCGGTATCCTGTTGCAGACCTGGGACTATCCCAGCACCACCATCTCTGTGACTAACAACATGAAGTTTGCGGTAAACTACCGTTCAATTTTAAATACATTTTACATATTATCTGTAGGTCACAGTTACAGTGTTCCACCGCGTCAGCCACCAATATGTTTAGTTATCAATGCACAATTTTCAGTTTTGTTTTATTGCTGGAAATAGAGTATTTAATTTCTAGACAAATATCACGATACCACCTTTGCTAGTTGTAAAGTTCCATTAAAAAATGAATATTTTAGTGCATTATAATTTTTAAAATCTGATTAAAATGTTCACACAACGTACAGCGATATTGCTGTCCTGTTTTTGCCTAGGTAGATACTAAAAGCTCTAGAAACTGAAGGTATCTACGGACCAAGAATACAACTATAGATTCTCTTGGCACTCCAACTGTACGTCTGTTCGAAAATTCAACATTGTCCTGTTAATTCTTACTTGTAGCAAAAACACCTCTCGTATGAGTGCCAACTACCAAATCGAAAAGTCTGGACATCTAATCGAATGCACTTTAACCAGTGTTTTTAATATGCTTTGACTCTTATTATGATTTCTGCAATTCATTGTCTTCAAACTTATAGGTGTGCATCAACGTGGGAGACAACCTGGCCACCATTTGGTCCCTAAGTCGCGAGGACGAGCGCTGGAGCGTGTGCCACGCTGAACCTGTCACCTGCTG
This sequence comes from Halesus radiatus, assembly GCA_022606495.2. Taxonomy (NCBI): domain Eukaryota; kingdom Metazoa; phylum Arthropoda; class Insecta; order Trichoptera; family Limnephilidae; genus Halesus; species Halesus radiatus. The sequence continues at coordinate 57,159 of JAHDVE020012408.1, forward strand.
CGCCATCACTTCCGATTCCCTGTACCTGGTCACCGGTTCCAAGGACATGTCGCTCAAGGTCTGGCAGCTCAACGGAGGGAAACTTGCGCAGGTAATTTATCTGTTTTGCATACTTTTCTCACCTGATTGTTATATTATAGTGACAGACAAATAAGGGGGTGTATATGAAAATGCTGAACTTCTTAGGGATGCTTTAGTCTGTAAAATTATTCTACAGAAAATATTATTAATCACAACATCTTATTATTGGGATGGAAACGTTTGAGTTGAAAATGTTGTTTTGACATTTTAAGTGCACACAATATGTATACGAGGTGTGTTCAAAAGAAAAGGTGAATTTTGAATTTTTTCAAAGAGTATCTTTTTATTCAACAATATCCATTTTCTCCCCTTCAAAGTAATCCCCCTCAGATATAATGCACTTATGCCAGCGCTTCTTCCAATCCTCGAAGCACTTCTGGAATGCGCTTTTCAGTATGGCCATCAGCTCGCTCTTCGATTCTGACTTTATCTCATCAATTGTGGCAAAACGCTTTCCTTTCATTGGTCTCTTCAGTTTCGGGAATATTAAAAAGTCCCAGGGAGCCAAATCTGGTGAATATTATGGTTGAGGCATGATTACGTTTTTGGCCAAATAATCACGAACAAGCATTGATGTGTGAGCTGGTGCATTATCGTGATGCAAAATCCATGACATCTTTTTCCACAATTCCGATCGTTTGAGCCGTATTGCTTCATGCAAACGTTGCATAACTTCCTTGTAGTATTCCTTATTAACCGTACAACCTGTAAAACCTTCACATTTGATCGAACTTGGAGTGCTTTTTTCGGTCTTGGCTCTTCTGGCCGCTTCCATTGGGATGATTGGGGCCTTGGTTTCGACGTCATAACCATATACCCACGTTTCATCACCAGTTATGACCCTTTTGAGCATTTCTTTACTGTTTCGATGTTTTCTTCGTTTGTTGACGTGGTTGCAACTCCAGGACGCTCATAGTCATTAACATCTTCTCGGCCTTCTGTAAAGCGCTTGTATCACTTATAAACACTTTTTTGAGACAAAGTCGACTCGCCGAATGCCACAGTCAACATTTTAAGTGCGTTGGAGCACTTTATTCCATTTTTAACATAAAATTTAATCCATATTCTTTGATTCATTTTTTTCAAAAGTAAAAAATCGAAGAACACGCAAAAACGTGACTAACCTTTCCAGTTGTCAAAAACAAACCACTAATCCAAAATGGGTGATAATGGATAAATTTGGGAACTTGATAGCCGTTTTCTGGGGCATCATCAGTCCGATTAAAGTGAAATTTTAGATTTGCTTTGTTTTCTATGTCCTTAACAGCATTTCTTCAAAAAATCGATGTTTTTCGATTTTTACTAAAAAAAAATTT